>PVJA010048069.1:0-14373 GCA_004027025.1 Myocastor coypus | reverse complement strand
AAAAAAAAAAAAAAAAGAATGTTTAGTTATACAGGTCTTGCTTTGACTTGCCCTTAACCACCCAGCAAGAAAAAAAATAATCCTTAATTACAATGCATGGAACGCAGAGCTAGATTGGTGAGATGAGCTTTAGGAGGCTTAGATTCAATAGCCTCCAACATCACAAGCTTCACTGGTGGCACACTGCAATTGCAAAACCTTTGACTGTGTAGGTATCTGCTTCCTCTTAGTCCAAAGAGAAGTATATTCTTTCCTTTTTCTATGCAACATCAATAGGGAGGTGGGTCATGCCCACACACTGCACTCTGTAGAATGATTGTGAGGACAATATGCAATATGTCAACTTTCAAAGAAAAGAAGGGGGAAAAGAAAAAAAAAGTAATGTGGATTTAGAAAGGTTAATGTTTAATTGTTTGATAAATCTTATATACCTATATGTATTAATCTAAACTGATCTGATGATGATAATATGTAATATAACCATTATTAAATTTAAAAAATAAAAAATTGAAATATATATATGTATATATATTTTAGATATACTTAATGATATCATTCATCATAGAGAATTTGTACTTGTACATGATATATCTTGCCTTTTCTTTTTCTTTCAGTTCCTCTCCTTTCTTCCTACCCCTCATTCCCTCCTTATTCCCTATAGCCTTTTATTTTATTTTTAAAGCATTTTTATTTTATTTTATTATTTTCTCTTGTTTCAGAACTGTTTTTTGTTTATTTATTTATTTTTATGGCTGACTCAGCCTGCCCTGAGGGCAGGGCTGGCACAGCATGTGGTGCCGGGGATCGAACCGCGGTCCCTGCAGCTGCCCAAGCCTTCCTAAGCAGGCGCTTTATATCACTGAGCCATCCTGCTGGGCCCCTCCCTATAACCTTTTACAGTAATGATGTGGAAACTTTTGAAAAGTTTCTGTTTATTTGATATTATCTAATAAATGCCCTTTGAGGATTTTTTTTACTAAGTCTATGAAAGTCAATGGATATCTTTGTCTTATATATTATTTTTGTGAGAAAAGACTGTCTAGCCATGTTTCCTGTGAATTTTGTGAAGGAGCTAGATTCACAATAACATAGGTAACAAATTCTGTAATTCTGGAATGATGAAACCAGGTGGTACTGATGTAGAATGAATAGTCCCATTAGTAGTTCATGGATCGTTCTTTTTTTTTTCATGGATCTTTCTAAATCTTCTGAGCATTGCAATTTTAAATGGCAACAGCCCTGCTTATCTGAAAATAAGACCTACTTAGAAAACAAGTTCTTGAAAGATTTTAGAAGAGACATCCCCTGAAAATTGGCCCTAACACAGCTTTGGGTGTAAATAGCCTTGTTTTCCAGGTAGGCTTCACTTTCAGGGAAACATGGAGTCAGCAAAGTTTCTTTTAGAATATTCTACATGGGTTTATTTATGGGTACTCTTACTTATCAGGGGTTTCCCAACACCCCAAGTAAACGTCCCACATGTTTGACGGTGCAGAGTTGGAAGAAAAGGAAAGGAACCATCGGTAGATTTGACATCTTTATTCTCATGCACACAGAGCCATGAACGTTTGCAAGTCATTGGCACAGTAGTGACCATTTGGCAGTAGCAATCTTAGTTACATAAGTGATTTGTATTGTCCACCAAGGACCTTGGTTATATAAGCTACTTACATTGGGGCCTGGGATATACACCTGTGCTAGAATCTGCTGACTCAAGACTCACTGCATATAGAAGCTCCTTTCTCCAACTGAACCACTGTGTCCCCATCTTGGTGCATGTTTTTCCCTAAAACCCATTGTTTTAGGCTATGTAACATGACTTCCAGGGAGCACATAGCCTCAAAGGGCTGAGTCTTTCACCTATGTACCTGAGCAGCCAGTAAAGTACTGGCACCGTCCTTAAGGATTAACAAGTTCTACATCCAACATGAGGCTAAAGAATTCCACTCACACAGTCAGTCTCAGGTTGGTTCTTCACTTTTAACAATTTTACCCCTCATACCATGTAAAGTAGTGGTTATGTAATGTGTTCTCTGGTATATAGACAAACATTGCACACCTGACTGCGTACATATCTTAGTCACTTACAATTCATTTCTGAGACAAAATACCTGACACCCAAGATTAAAGGAAGAAAGGTTTGTTTACCTGAGAACCTGCCGAAGTTTCAGCCCCTAATTAGTTGGCTCTAATGTAGGGTGGCACACAGTAGAGGGGCAACTGTTCATGGCAGCAGAAGATACCAAATTAGGGGCCTGGCAGGGTGGCTCAGTGGTCTAAAGCACCTGCTTAGGAAAGCTTAGGCAGAGGCAAGGACCACAGTTCGATCCCCGGCACCACATGCTGCACCAGCCCTGCCCTCAGGGCAGGCTGAGCAGGCCATAAAAATAAATAAACAAACAAATGTTCTGAAACAAGAAAAAAAAAATAAAAAAAGAAGATACCAAATTAACAAGAGACAAAGGTAGGAAAAACCTCTATCTGTCCCTTTTATATTACCCAGACTGATGAAATTAGGGTGGTGCCAATTCAATCAGTGGACTGATCCATCGATCATCCACTCTTAATTTCAGCACCCCTAATCCCAGCATTTAACCATGAATCATTCACAAACTCTTAGGTTCTGCTACATCTGAAAAGGTCCCATGTAAAAGTCCATAAAGCTCTTTAGTAACATCTAGACACAAACTAAACATTCCACCCCTGCCCCCTAAGACCCATTTACATTTATTTTTTATGAGCAGAATACATTTATTAGGGGAAAGAAAGCAACTTCCTGCCCAAGAGAGGTACAGAGTGGGGTCTCAAGTGGGTGATTTCCCTCATTTACATTTCTTTAAATAAAACACATTTAAGCCGGGCGTGGTGGCGCACGCCTGTAATCCCAGCACTCAGGAGGCTGAGGCAGGAGGATCGGTGCGAGTTCCAGACGACCCTGGGCTACAAAAGTGAGCTCAAGGCCAGCCTGAACTGCATAGCGAGACCCTGTCTCAAAAAGACAAAAAAATAAATAAAAAATATAAATAAAACACATTTAGTACACCTCTATAAGTTGCACACGTCCTAACAGATTTAGCATTGCTGAAAAGTACAAGACCAAAGTCTCCTCTGAGATATAAGGCTAGCTGTTAACTGTGAGCCCCTATACAAATGAAAAGAAAATTCAACATTTCCAACTTTCAATGGCACAAGATAAATATTTCCATTCCGAAAGCTACAAACAGAGGGATACAAAAGGAATGGGACCAAAGCAATTCCAAAATTCAGCATGGCAAACACTAAGTTCTACAGTTCCATGTTCAGCATCAGAGGGAATCTGTGGCAAGAAGTGAACTCTAAAGGGTTGAGGTGACTGTGCTCCTACAGCACCTCCTGTGCTTGTAGGTCCCATGGCTTCTCTCTTGAGCCTGTTCTCCTCCCTTGTTGCAGTTTTCCACAGCAATCCACATTGCTGGCTTCTCTAAACTCTGGGGTTCTCCACTGCACCTTTGGCTTCATGCTCACAGCTTTACCCTACCCTCTCAAGGGAACATTGTCTGACCTCCCAGATCTTCTGAAATCAGACTGGGAGCCTTTTAAGCATCGCAACGTTTACATTGTGCATGCACCTAACAACAGTACCATGCAGAAAATGCCAAGATCTGATTCCATCTGGCAGCAGCAGCCAGACTTCCCTGTCTCCTGTTGTAGGGTTTGAGTGTCTGGTTTGCTGAATACTGTGAATCCAACTCTGAGGAACAAATTCTCTAGGCTGCCATGATTCTGGAACATGGTGCACTGCAGCTTTCTCCTGAAAGCAATCTTTCAGTTTTGCAATTTTGAAGGTACAAAGGGTGCAGCTGCTTCTTGTGATGCTCTCACACCACAGGCTGTATTCTCCTGTTCCTTTTTAGCAATCAAGATCTCTTTTGCAGTCGACAACTTATTAGCTTGTTTTCTGACCAAACTCACTCTGGGATCTTTGCTCTTTATTTTCAAAATGAAAATTGAGGGTTAAAAGCCCTCAATTGTAGCCATACCACTTCAATATTAGACTACCTTGAAATTTCTTCTGTCAGATTAATTAGTCCATCTTCTTTAATCTCAGTCTCAGGCAAAGTCTCTGGACATGAGCATAATGCAAACAAACTTTCTCCCCAGCCATAATAATATACATGGGCTGGAGTCCAACAGCCAGTACAGTCCTTCTCAGCAGAATCTCTTGAGTGTAGTCTTTACCATAAGGATTTCTACTAGCTTTCTGATCTTCTAAGCTCTGATCAAAATCTCCCATACAGAATAGCCTAAGGCATTCTAGATCTTCTTTTTCAACCTGTATCTCCAAACCTTACTAAATTCTTCCCATAACCCAGTCCCAAAGGCTCTTGAACTACATGGTCAGACTGAGTCACAGCAATAATCCCACTTCCGGTATAAAACTTGTTTTAGTCAGTGTTTACAAGGGAATGTACTTAATGCAGGATACATAATTTATATAATTATTTTAAAATACTGACCCTAAGAGTTAAATGCAGAAGTATTTAGGACATCTGTCCATGTGTAAGAGATCCAGAATCCAACTGAGGGCCTGGATCCCACAATAACATGCTGCATGTGCCCAGCTGAAGAATTTGAGCCCTTGGCAATGTGCTCCACAAGTCTAGCTGGAGATTTACAAGCAATGACAATGTCTGTGCAAGTCTGTATGAAAGATCTGCACTAGGAAGGCACAAAAGTTAGGGGTGGAAGATAGAAAGTCTGCACCAGTGAGTTGAAGTTTTTGTGCCGGAAAGTTAAGTGATGTGCACTGGAGCCAAAAAGTAATATGCAAGATAAGGACAAAATTCTCGTAAAGAGAATTGCAGCCATCTCAGTAACAATGAGAACCTGAGCTCCTCAATGTTAAGAACATTTGAAATTATACCAAGAAAACGAGCATAACAAGCATCTCCAGGAGAATCAGCAGTACTCTATCTTAAACTGCAGCTCTCTCTTTATGTCTTTGGCAACAATCCTCAGATGGGCTGTCCATATTCACAACTACATTGATTCAGATCATCTGCATGGAGGGTTGGCAAGGTAACAGTGGACTAAGTGCCTGCTTAGGCAAGTGCAGGGGCTGTAGTTCGATCCCCCATGCCATGCTGGCCCTGCCTTCAAGCACCTGAACTGGGACTGGGTCTGGGCATGGTGGCACATGCCTGTAATCCCAGAGCTGGAGAGGCTGGAAATGGAAGAATTACTATAAGTCTTAGCTGCATAGTGAGACCCTGTACCAAATACATAAAATATAAAAGAAAAGAAAACATCAGATGAGTGTTACAAGGTGACACATTAGTTAATCCATTATAGCATATATGTCACATCAGGCCTCACGGAGAAAGTCTAACATGCCCAGTTTTGTAACACCACCTTTCATGTTTGGTATATCTCTACAGTAGGAAGTTTTAAGATCACATACATGTTTTAAAGCCTTCGCAGTATACTCCACAAGGACAATCACCTGCCATTCCACTTCTATCTTGCTTGCCACTGGAAAAACGTGATGATGTCATAAAGCCACTACAGTATACAACACACCAACAACTGATACCATGATCTGATGACACCCCAGGTACTTGATTGCTCATATTAAGTCCCACAGACATACATGGTAGGTAAGGCCATTCCCCAGATACACCACCTAGTCCAATTGGCAGACAAATATAACCATCCAGTTACTCCCCAAACCCATAAGCTACTAGGAAGTGCAAAATCAACAGCAGCTTTCCCTTGGAAAGAGCAGTTTTTCCACCAATGTCACCCTGCTCCAAGGGGTAATATTAAGGCAAACCTAAGAGGACACCACCCAAACGTTACACTAACTTTATGTTGCTCCATACATCTTGGGACTCATAGAGGAGGTACATCATGCTCTCCCACAAGTCACCTCCAGCCATCCCACACACTATAGGTTGACCAGGGGGCCATGTTCCATGAGTTCCATGAGTTTTTCATCATGCCACGTCTATGGTTTATCATGTGCAGTTCCAGTAGTTGGCTTTGAGTCCTCATTCCACCAGTTAGGGCCAGTTAGGGCCAGTTAGGTGCCAGAGCAAGGTGCATGTCCTAAGATAGTTTTTCTTCAGCAGTCTTAGCCAGAGCAGTACACACCTAACAATTAGTTCAACTCGCCAAATCAGCATGTGTGCAAGCCCATTCTATCACACTGTTGGCATATTTTTTTTGATGCAGAGTCCCACCACACAGTCTGGACTTGTAGTGATCCTCCTCGTCAGCCTCTCTAGTGCTAGGATTACAGGCATGTACCACCACGTTCAGCTTGGGGACCAGCACAGGATATAGTGCCAGGAATCGAACTCAGGACCTTGCACTTGCCAAGCAGGCTCTTTTGCCTCTGAGTTATCTTCACAGCCCAGTGTAGATTATCTTAAGAGTGATAGAACAAAGCAAAGATAGGTTCTAACAATAGAAGATCTCTCACATTTGGTAAAGTATGTCTCAAGCAGGAGTCTTGTGACAGTATCATCACAGCCAAGGAACTGTATTTTTGCTGCTGATACCACACACCTTTTCTGCCCAGCTTGGCCCTCAAACACCTTTGACATATGCAGTACTATAGGAGAACTCATTATGGGCCATAGTGAGAATACATACATGCCCCACAATAAAGACCACTGCCCCTTTGCACCTATGCTCACAGTAACTTCTAGAGGCCAAATACTCAAGACCCATGGCATCGCACTAACTTCATATTGTATCCTGTCCCACTCATGGAGCTAAGAAGACTCTAGCCAGCAACACTGTGAAGCCTTACATGCCATGACCATATCTATTTTACCTCTTCATCCTCCTTTACGGTAATCAACACAGGAAGATTTTTATGATTTCTCCCATAGCCAGGTCTCAGCGGCTTATCTGTAGTAGTAACCTGCAGTTCAGTGGGGGCTGCAATCCAGTGCAACAGTGCTTCTGAAGGAGCAAGTGACCCTTTACAAACCTACTCACTAAGGATTGGGATGACACTCTGCTGGTGTCCATTCTACCTGGAGATATGGGAGTCCACAGGCCCTGTTTCAAAGAGACCATTACATCATTCACTAATGCCTGCTCCCTGGTAACTGTAAGGGGTACACAATTTCCACGGAGCACCTATTTCTTTAGTGCACTGCAGTACTTGTGTTGCACTAAAATGGCTATCATCATTGCTCTCTCTGACCAACAGTCTCCCATAATGGGTACACAACTGTTATAGTGCTAGGATAGTGTAGTGCTGATCTTCTGATACACATGAAATGGCATGCAGTAAACCCATTGCTGTATGTACAGCTGTGGAATCAAAGGCCCAACCCTGCCTCTATGGAAGAGGACCTATATAATCTACCTTCTATTTGGTGAGAGGGCTATAGCCCATCATTAGCTGATGTCTGGTCTCTGTTAAGCATCTTCTCTTGGAAAAGGCCTATGAACATAAAGAATACTTTTTAAAGCCTCCATAATATCTTTCATTATGATGGGCAATTCTCAGCACTTGTCTATTGTATGCATGGTCCAGCTCCCTGCATGTCCTAACTTTCAGTGTAACTGTGTGGCCAAATCCTGTCCAGGGGCCCTGTCCACTCAGCACTCCCATGCTAAAGCAACCATCTCATCAATTTCTAGACATGCTAGTGATACAGTAACTTCTTTCCCATGGCCCACTTCCCATAGGTTTTTCCAGATGGCCTCTCCCTAGATGGGCTGATGGTCAACCAATGAGCTCATGACTTTCTAGGGAGAAAGTCAAAATTCCAAGGCTTTACATACTGCTCAACTCTCAGTGCCTATGATAAAGGGACCTTCCTCTTGGGTAGTTACCATCCAAACTACCACTAGCTCAGCCTGTTGCCTGTTCTGCCCAGTACCAGTATCAAACCAAATGTTATGTTTCCAGCTGCATAGCTGCAGCCACCCATTATGCACCAAGCCCCAGGCTTGACCCATTTGTATACAAAGAATTTAATGTCAGTGTTGACTGATGTACCTTGTAGAGGGTTTCCTCTGGTTCCTTGGATGAATGGAACAGTGGTGCAGCATCATTTATGTCTTCTATGTGTCGTAACACTGTAACTCAGCAGAAATGGGACTTGTGGTCAGTACATTCCACTGTTCTACAGTAAGTATGCTTTCCATCTATCCAGTGTTGGCACTTAAGTGATCCTTGTCTTAGGTATGGCTATCCATGAGCATGGCCAGTTGCCACTAGGTAGGTGGTATATACCTCCATAGGGGATTCCCCAGTGATTGACTTACAGACTTGTAAGGTTACACATACAGCAACCAGCTGTTTCTCTATGTAGGAATAGCAAACTTGCAACTCTTTCCCTCATTGTGACCAAAATTCTGAAGGTACATGAGGCCATTCTGGGTGCTGTCACAGTCCTCTTGGTTGTTTGATGAACATTCAATTTGTAGGATCATCTACAAAAGTAGAAATACAGCTACCTACAAGATGTGTGCCTACTGTATAGCCTGCTTTGCCACTTCTGATACCTGCTCAGAATCTTCCATTCAATCCTAGGTCACATCTTTCTTACTCATGTTATATAAGAGCCTCAGATCTGAGTTCCATGTGGGAGTAAAAGTCCTCCACTCCACAAGCTCCAAAAAAGTCTCTGACTGCTTCACTGTAGTAAGGCAAGGATTTGCATCTTATCACTAATAGCTTCTGGCATTGTTTTTTTCTCTGCCAATCACATAACTCCTGTGAAATTGACAGAGGGCAAAAGATCTTAACCTTGGCCTTTTGGACAGCCCATCCAAATGCTGCTAGATATTGCTGGAAAACACTAGTTTCATGTCCAAGATCTGTTATATAACCAGGAGTTAACATAAAATCATCAATATAATAAATAACTACATGTCTCATGAGGCTGACCTGGCAGCCATGTCCTTTGCCACTAGCTCATGGTGAATAATAGAGCTATGTGAATAATCTTATAGAAATAGGAAAGGCCAATTGCTTTCCCATGTAAAGGAAAATTTTTTTATCTCTCACAACTATATTTATAGAGAAAAAGGCATTGGCTAAATCCACTTCATAATGGAAGTGTCCAAGCCACGTAGACAGCTGGTCCATGGCACTGTGAATTGAAAGGATGACAGCATGTAAAGATGGATTCAATTTATTTAGTTCCCAATAGTGTATTGCAATGTATCACAATCCATCTGCTTTCTTCACATCATTGAGTTGGAAGTACTATCTGCTTTTTGTACAATGCGTGTTTCTTCCAGTTTTCGGTTTATTTGGGAAAATTCTTCATGATCTTCCACGTAGATCTTATTGCATAGTCACCACACATCATAGAATGAGCAGGACTTGGGGCTCATGTTGAGTATAGTCCCACACTGAAATCTATATTACCTGTACTAATGCAGTGGAATTCATCTCAACTCCTGGAGGATGTCCACTCCAGGATATACTTTGGGCTTGGGGACATATGCACAATATAGGCTCAAAGGAGCAAACAGCCTATACCTAGGGCCACAGTCGCTGGCTTGAATTTATGGTGCATCTTCCATACCTATCTATGTACACTTTCTTACCTGGGAATTTATCAGGATTGCAACGAATCAAACTATAGTCTGTGCCATCGTCTACCAACATGGTACCTTTGTCCATTTGTGTGGAACCAAGAAACTGCTGTTCAGGAAGTAAATGTTTCCAAAGGGTTAACAGCATGGCATTTAGCCATTTATCGATCTCTTTATTCACTCCTTTCATGAAGGGTTCAGTTGAAATTTTTCTTCACATCACCCATTTTGAGCCCTTTTTCTCAATGTGTTTCTTTGCCTCCATACTGACCAAACTCATTGTTCTTCTCTGTGCCTCTCAGCCTCCCCCCACATTGTCATAGCCATAGTTACTTCATGTATTCTGTTCTCTATTCAGGGGGTTAGGGTAGTCTATAGAGGCCCGAAAGAGTCAGTAGCTCAATACTGAAACCTTCATACTGGATGTGAGAAGCTTGGCATCTAAGCCACGGGAGTTAGCATCAAAAACAGACTGTCTCATGCCTAACTCCCATACGATTTACACTAAATCATTATAAATGTGCTATTTCTCAGTTTCTGCACTTCTCTGGCATCTCTCCAGGCTGTCCAAGCTGCATCCATCAGCCAGCCCATCAGAATATGGTCTCTGACCCAAAGACCATCAGGCAATTCACGTGCAATTGCTGGTGCAATGACAGGTATGTGGTGATGGAAGTCAGCTTTTCTCTCTGTGACAGAGTAGCTTATGCTGTCTGCCGCTTTATCCTCCAGGTACAGCCATGCTAGTGGAGGTTCTCTTAGTGGCTTTACTCACATTTCAAAGCTTGGTAGGAGTATAAGCAGAATAAGCTGTAAATTCTGCCAACACTATGTATCCCTATGATACCCTTCTCAATCCCAAATGTCGTTCATGCTGTACCTGTTGACAAATAATTGGGTAGGGCTGGATCATCTTTCCCATTCTCAAAGTCATGACTCATTGTTGAGGCTGTGTCTACTCCAAACTCTTACTCTAGCTTTTGTATCTGGGCTGCTAAGTGTTCCCCTTAAGCCTGTAACAAATATTGTTTCATGATATCATACAGTCCTATGAAATATCTACCCTCCCTGGCTGGACAAGGAGTATTTCTTTTCTGTGTTTTGCTCTGCCAACTGCTGCAAGGCTTTCTCTAAACTTCCTAGGGACAGAGCCATCATAGTCCATGCTTCCACAAGGGCTCATCTCATAGCTTATGGGATTCTATAAGCTATGTGGAGGCTACATGTATAGTACTAGGTTCCTTGGTGCCAAAGGTTTACTTACCTTGGTACCCTGCTGACTATGCCACTTGTTGCTCAATGACTCACGTAAATGTTGGAAGAAGAGGCAAGAAGTAGGTAGATTTGACATCTTTATCTCAGGCATTACACAGCTGTACACATTTGCACAGCAGTCCATTACAGGGAGTTAGCATAATAGGGACCATTTGCCAGTAGCAAGTGATAAACTCTGGAGTGCAACACCATGGCTTTGAATAAGCCCACCTGATATCTTAGAGAAGCATAGGCTTCATTTTATTTGTAGCACAGATGAAATGTCATCAGACCAAAAGAAGTTCACCAAGAACATATCAATATGTCACAGCGAACATGTTCAACAAATTATTAGCAGTCCTCGAGGATATGCCAGTAGGGTATAGAGGACATATCAGCTCAACATTTCTCCAACTCACTCCTTCAAAAACCAGCGAAAAGGCATTACATTAAGAAACCACAGAGCCTGTATGAGTTGTCTTCTCTGTTCTGCTTGCACAGAGAGGTACTTCCAGGGTTAACAACAAAGCTGCTTGGATTGTTGAGCCCACATTCCCTTCCCTCTTTTCTGCTCATGTGGGGTCATAACCCCAGAGTGGAAGCCAAGAGCAGGGGCTCTTTTGTAACCTATAAACCAATGGGCAGTAGCAGCTAAGCCTGGGCTTCCTCCTAGATCCTCAGAGGCTCCTCAGAGGTTTCTTGCTCAATTTTCCCCACTTCCCAAAGAGTTCATGGCTTGGGCTCAATTGCACTCTGGTGAAACTGAAAGGCTCTGGGCAAAACAACCTATTAGTGAGTCGTCAAAATTCCAGAGGAAGCTTTTGAGCCCTGACTATTCAACTATATAACCAACTCTCCCTTCCTTCCCTCACCCCCAAACCCACTGTTTGCTACTCTGGTTCTATGGAAACTCTTCTAGACCTCAAATGAAGACATCCATCATCTGCTATTCGTCCATCACCACTTCTGGGAGGGTAAGACTCTGACCCCATCACATTTTTCCTGGTGTCCAGAGAAAGTCAATCTACCATCCCCATCTTATTCTGCTTTTTCCTTTTTTCTCTGTTCTCTATTTGAGAACACCAGACAAGGGGGATCTCCTGCTCTCTTGCTCAGGGAATGCTTTCTTTCAGGATACAGTACAATCCTAGGGCTATAGGACCCTATCCCAACTGGGAGATTAATCACAAGAAGACAGTTGGACAACATGTTTCCTGAACCCAGTCCCCCTTCTTAGCCCACTAGGATGGGTAACTCTTCCTTAAATTATTGGGGACACCCCCTTCAGCTGTTTCCATCTTTCCAAATTGGAACTAAAAGGGAGCCTTTAAGCCAAAAAAGCTGATCTTTTATTCCACTTCTGTGTCACCTTAGTATAGACTTGTTAATGAGTCATACTGACCTGCCAAGAGTACTTTTGATTTCCAAAGTCTTCAAGGCCTTTATAACTTTGTCTAGAGGAATGATAAATGGTCAAATGTTCCCTACACCCATGCCTTTTTTAATCCATGATGAGCATCCTTCCTTCTGCCCCTTGCTTTTCTCTCCCCACATTCTTTACATTGAAAAAAGCTTCCTACCCCCTTGTCTAACTTAACAAACACTCCTACACACACTCATGAGTTAACATCACACTTTAATGTCTCTACCCTTCCTTACTGATAAATTTCATCTCCTGATCGACTCCACCTATTGCTTCTCAATTCCTCAACAACCTCAACAAGACTCACAACACACCCAACCTATATCCTTTCTCTCCTTCAAGCTCAGCTCCTCTTTTCCAATATCCAAGAGCCCACCCACCTCCACAGGCCCAGCCCCCTCCTCAAACTCACCATGTTTTCCTGTCAGACATGTTCATTCACTCTTTCTTCCCATCCTATACCTCCCTAAATCTCTTATCATTCCATCTCGGTCCTTTCTGTAATAGCAGACATAGAGGGGCCCATTCACATTTCTTTTTCAATTACTACGCTAGAATGTTTCCAACCAAGAATAGAGGCCTTGTCAGAAAGTCTCAATAAATTCAGAAAAGAATTCCTCCTAGTCACTCAAATGTACTACTTCCCTTGGGAAGATATTTATCATATCCTCTTCTACTCTTGCTGCTAACGAAAAGGAACAAATTTGGTGGGAAGCAGAACACCATGCCACTGAGGTCTACTGCCAACATCCTGCCAAGCATACTAAGGCAGCCTCAGGAGTGTCCAAAGTCCTCAGGCTAAACCCTGAGACCCTGGGTGGACATATCAGCTTGGTGATTCTAGTAGGACAGATTGCAATATTAGACCACTTGCCTCCTGTTAGGAATAGAAAAAAATAAAAAAACATTTCAACCTTGAACACCTCAAAGAAATCATTACAGGTGGGTCAGTTGAAGACCAGGCCCTTATTATGAACTGTCTGTCATAGTCCCTAATTCAACAAACAGCCAGTAGAAATTTTATTTTTTTCTATGCTTTTGTTTACTCTCACAATCATATAGACATGCATAAAAACTCCAAAAATTAGAAATCATATCCCAAATACCACACAAGGAGGTTACACATACTGCATTTAAAGTTTTGAAATACTGAGATAAGGAACAAAAAATGCAAAGAAAAAGAGTAAAGAAATGTATCAAGTCCTGATCTCCTTACTTCAGCTCTCAGGTGAAAATCCTGTCAAAGGCTTCACCTTACAGTCACCCAGCTACTGTTCTCATAGTGGCGATGTGGGTCACTAAGAAAAAGCTTGTTGTAACTTTAAGTCTCCTGCAAAGCTATGTACAAACCACAGTCAGTGGGGTCACTCGCAAATGGATCACTTTCTGGGGAAGTCTGGCCCTTTCCTGAGTTTGCTCCTCTCCAGACAACCTAACATATCTGGAGAAGACAAGAGAGCCCTCATGTCCTTATCTTCAGCTGCTAATTGACATGACCCTCTCCAGGACATTATTAATGGTTCCATGGGGAACAATGGTGATATCTGGCAAATGGGTTTCCATTCTTCTTCATCACTGAGGCCTATCTATCCATCTTTATATCTATCTATATTCTCACTTCCTTCTGAGACATTCTTTACCCTACTATTAGAGACAGCTAAGTTAGGTAGAAATATATTAGGTAGCTAGACAGGACTGGGCCCACAAGTCAGTCAGTGAAAAAAATGAGAATGTGTAAGGACTGTGGCTGGAGGTGCATCTGAAGATTAAAGTCAGTGGCTAGTTTTACTCTTCCCCTAGGAGATGAATGGAGGCAGGGAATTATCAGTATCACCATTTTGAGATTTCCCAGTATCTCCTGAGGGGTGGGCCATCTATTCCCATGTATTGAGACCCTGAGACTATGACTAAGACTACTAAGACTAAAGACAAGACTAAGACATTAGGTTGTCCACCAGGTTTAAAAATGTCACCCTTGGGCCGGGCGTGGTGGCTCACGCCTGTAATCCCAGCACTCGGGAGGCTGAGCCAGGAGGATTGGTGCGAGTTCGAGACCAGCCTGGGCTACAACAGTGAGCTCAAGGCCAGCCTCAACTGCATAGCGAGACCCTGTCTCAAAAAGACAAAAAAAAAAAAAAAAAAGT
>PVJA010048068.1:0-14458 GCA_004027025.1 Myocastor coypus | reverse complement strand
AAAAAAAAAAAAAAAAAAAAAAAAAAAAAAAAAAAAAAAAAAAAAAAAAAAAAAAAAAGCATACATGTAACATCTATGATAGTCATTATTTTAAAAATATTAGTATATAAGATCCACTGTTGAATAGAGTATCATTCATTTTGTTGAGAGCCTTGATTTTTCAAAAATTTATATTTAGGCCAACAATACAGCTCAGTAGCACAGCACCTGTCTTGCAAGAGCAATGTCCTGAATTCAATTCCTGATATCTAAAAAATATTGATATTTTCTGATATTCAAAAAAATTTGTTGTTAGGCAGTAACTTTTATTTCTTTACAAATTAACTTTTCTGAGTGTGGTGACACACGATTTTAATTGCAACTCTTGTGAGGCTGAAGCAGAAGGATCACTGAATTTGAGGACAGCCTAGGTTAGTGAGTTCAGAGCCAATCTGGACTATATAGTGAGACCCTATGTCCAAAAAGTTAAAATTAATTTTATTGGTATACTTTTTTTTGCCTTTTTGAGACAGGGTCTCGCTATGCAGTTCAGGCTGGCCTTGAGTTCACTTTGGTAGCTCAGACTGGTCTCAAACTCACATCGATCCTCCTGCTTCAGCCTACCAAGTGCTGGGATTACAGGCGTGCGCCACCATGCCCAGCTGGTATACTTTTATTATACACAATGATCACATTTATCATGGGGAAGTTGTACCTATACTTAATATATGTTGAGTCTTACCCCCTCCCCTCCCTTTGGCCCTTCTCCTCCTTTGTTTCCATTTTTTCCTTCTGTTTTGTTCATTTTCCCTTCCCCTTTCCACCTTGACTTTTTTATTAAGGAAAAATTTCAGCATCAACAAAGATTTCAGCATCAACAAAGATAAAGGACAAGTGTGAGGGCGCCCACATCACCCTCATTCACCAGCTTTGACAACTGTGACCTTTGTTCAGTCAAGTACATTCATCCCAGAGTGGGAAGGACCAGTGGTTTGAATCTGGAGCTTTGACACCTCCTGGTGGAGATGCCCAGGTGGTCAGAAATGTCAGCTGTTTAGAATTCTGACATTAGAGAGCCATCATGTGCTTCTCTTTAGAACTCTAGCTAGTCTTATTTGTGTTAGTATGATCTTAGAATCCACATCTTAGTCACTTTCCTCAAGTGACAAACTGTCCAACACCTGTGACTTATAGAAGGAGGAGTTTATTTTGCCTTACAGTTAAGTCCATGGTCAGCTAGATCCAAGGCAGGAAGACCTGATGGAAGGTGTGGAAGAGAAAGCCTACTAGCCTCATGGTGTGCAGGAGGCAGAAAGTAGAGAGCCCTACCAGGTCATGTCCTGGTGACTCACATCTTTAGACAAGAGGTGCCCACCTCCAGGCCAGTCAACTGTAGTGCTGTTAAAATCTAATCTTCTAGCCAGGTGTGGTGGTGCATGCCTGTAATCCCAGCACTTAGGAGGCTGAGGCAGGAGGATCAGTATAAGTTTGAGACCAGCCTCAGGTACAAAAGTGAGCTCAAGGCCAGTCTGAACTGCATAGTGAGACCCTGTCTCAAAAAGAACGAAAAAAAAAAAATCTAATCTTCTTCCAAAAAGCCATACTTATGAGTGCATGAAGCTCTGGGGGACATCTGGACATAAACCAGAATAATCCCTTTGCATTTTGTGTCTGTGGTAAGAGTTTATGAATTTCCTCAATGGTGGTGTGGGAAGCATTCTATACATTGAACAATAAACTTTACAAATAATTGAGGGTTAAAGTCACAGAACTCTAAATGAGTGACCCTTTTCTCTGTATATGTAGATACTTATGAATCTTTTTTTCTGTAGGTGTTTGAAATGCAAGAATGCGAAAGAATAAACTTCTTACGGAATGCACTGTGGTTACATTTGAATCAACTTTCACAACAGTGTGTCACAAATGATGAGGTAAGTCAGAGTTACATGCAAAAGATGTGCATGTGCATATTTGATTCATGAGAGTACATGTGGACTCCTACTAGTTCATCTTACTCCACTGTTTCCACTTGAGGTCCAGAAAGGTAACTTGACTTGTTTAAGGCTGCCCAGTGACTTGATATAAGAACCCAAATACACATAAAATTTTCCTTCCTTCTGACACATTTTACTTGCATAGCTTTCTAACACAAATTCAGAGTTAGGGCAGGAGAGCAGAGAATGGAACCCAAATGCAGATTAATGTATGGCTGAGAGAGATAAACAACTTGAATATGAGTTCCAGTTGTACTCTGGGATAGGTTCACTCAGGCAAGCACTCGAGTACTAGCACACTGACCTTTTTCCAGGGCCATGGCCTCTACAGGACTTATGGCTGTCTCAGCATTCTCAGTGCCATTATCCTGGATTAGACCAAGCCGTAGTAACTGGGTCTCCAGACCTTATGTCCTTGCAGCCTTCATTGCTAAGAAATAGCCACCCTCATCTACATAGGACATTTCAGTTAGAAGAATGATTAAATCTAGAAAACACATAGGAATGAATGGGAGAATTTTTATCAAGTTAAGCAATTGCAGTTGTGTGTGATGTTGATCTTGTATCATGGAGGTTGGTATTAGATTTTGGTTCTAGCGGTTTTTCAAAAATACATTTTTCAGGACCAGTGATATAGCTCAATGGACTAAGTGCTTGCTTAGGTAAGCACAGGGTCCAGGGTTGGACCCCTGGCACTGAATGCCATGCCAGTTCCACCTCTGGGCTCACTGAACCAGTGATGGAATCTGGGCATAGTGGTGCCTGCCTGTAATCCCAGCACTAGGAAGGCAGAAATCAGGAGGATCAGGGCTGGGGAGATAGCTCTGTGGCACGAGTGCCTGCCTGGCAAGTGCAAGGTCGTGAGTTTTAATCCCAGTGCTGAAAAAAAAAAAAAATCAGGACGATCACTATGAGTTCAAGCTGTGTAGTGAGACCTTGCGCGCGCACAACCACACACACATACACATCGTTAAAAATTTTTTTTCAACAAAACCTTTGTATTGCCACAAAGATACATTTTCTTGTATCTTTAAAAATTGAATAGTATGACTGTAATAGAGAAATGCCATTGTATGAATCTTGGACTTGCGAATTTTTTGTATATATATATATTTTTTTTAAAAACAAAATTTGGAAAAGAGCCATTCATTAACATTTATTTTCTAAAGAACTATGTCACACTTATCATCAACATACCTTTGCTTAATTATTTATCTTTTTTTGTTAGATGTATGAACAAGTCCGTAAGAGTTTAGAAATGTGCAGCATTGAGAAAGATATTGAGTACTTTGTGAATGAACGCAAAACTGGCCAGAGTCCACCAGGTAACTGGGTGGCAGGGTGGGCAGGTTGTGTAAACAATTCTATGGTTTTATTTGTCTTTCTTGGTCAGTGTTTTGAATATGTAAGATACCTGCTTGTTATTTTTTTGTTATTGTGACATATACCTCAGATAAATTCTTGTAAGAGAAGAGGTTGCATAGGGGTCAGGGTTCAATCCCTGGCATGCAGGGTCAGCCCTGCCCTGAGATAGTGATTGAGACTGGGTGTAGTATTGCACACCTGTAATCCCAGCACTTGAGAGGCTGGAAACAGGAGAATCACTATGAGCCCAGTCTAGGAAGTGAGACCTGTAGACCCTGTCCGAGAGAGAGACAGAGAGAGAGAGAGAGAGAGAGAGAGAGAGAGAGAGAGAGACAGACAGACAGAGAGAGAGAGAGAGAGAGAGAGAGAGAGGATTTTTTGGCTTAGAGTTCTGAGGTTTCAGCCCATGGTGGACTGGCCACTTTGTTGAGGAGTTGTGCTGGAGGGAGCATGGAGTAGTCAAGGTGTGGCAAAGCAAATCATTCATCTCATTTCCAGGATGTTAAAGAGCAAAGAAGGAAAATACCAGGCTGTCACAGCCCCCCATGAGGCCATGCCCACAGTGACCTGAAGGCCTCCCACCATGGCTTACCTCTTAAAGGTTTTGTTACCTCTCAATAGTAAGAGAGTTGCCCAGCTGGGAACCAGGCTTCCATCACATGTACCTTTGGGGAATTGTGCTGGGTCCAAATGGTAGCATGTTCTTACTGTTTTGTCTCTTATTGCGTCTCTTAAGCACCCATTCTGTATGAGAATTTCTACTGCCCCAACCGGAAACCAGCCGCACCAGGAAAGCCTACAGGAACTAATTTGCCAAGGTAATATTCAGCTGCCTTTCACAGGAAAAAATACTTTTAACGAGATATTTTATTATTAATATTTTAAGATAGCCAGGTGTGGTTGTGCATGCCCTTGATTCCAGCACTCTGGGTGGCTGAGGCAGAAGCATTGCAAATCTGAGCCAAGGCTGGGCAACTTAATGACTTAAGGAGATCTTGTTTTATTTTTTATTTTTTATTTTTTTTTAATTTTTATTTATTATTTTTATTCTTGTTTCAGAACCTTTGTTTATTCACTCATTTTTATGACCGGCTCAGCCCGCCCCCTAGAGGCCAGGGCTGGCGCAGCATGTGGTGCCAGGGATTGAACCGTGGTCCCTGAAGCTGCCCAAGCAGGTGCTTTAGACCACTGAGCCATCCCGCCGGGCCCTTAAGGAGATCTTGTTTTAGAATTTAAAATATTTAAATAAAAAGGGCTAGAGATTTAACTCAGTGTGAAGTACCCAGGTTCAGTTCCTGGTGCTGGAGGATAATAAGACAGAGCAAAAAAGAAGAAAAAACCAAACATGTTCTAAGATGTATTATATTTTAATTATTATTATTATTATTATTAAAGTAATGCTTGGCTCAGCCTGCCCTGGGGGTGGGGTTGACACAGCATGTGGTGCCAGGGATCAAACCTCAGTCTCTGTGGTTGCCTAAGCTTGCCTAAGCAGGCACTTTAGACCACTGGGCTATCTTGCTGGCCCCTAAGATGTATTATATTTTTAAATTTTGTTTTAAATTGACAATAAAAATTATGCTTATTTATCATGTGTAAGACACTATAGTCTGAACACATACAACATTGCCTGGACTGAGTAACATTGTTGGCTTTTCAGGCACAGCAGTTAGGACCCAAGTTAAATGAATTTTGTTATAGTTTAAGCAGGACTATGTCATACTTAAATGATATTCATTACTTGTTTATGATCTTATACGTTTCTTGTAGTGTGTAGAAACCAAGAGTCAGCAAACTGTGGTACCTGTAAAACAAATCTGATTTCTTATTTTTTGTAGGGCCTAATTAAGAAGAGTCTTTACATTTTTAAGTGGCTGAAAAAAATCAGGATGCTATTTAGTGACATGTGAAAATCATGCAATTCAAATTTCAGTGTTCATATGGAGTTTTATGAGAAGAGAACGCCCTTAGTGGGCTACATTTTGTCTGTGGTTGCCTTCCCTTGAGAGCTGAGTGGCTCTGCAACAGAGATGGCATAGCCTAAATCATTTACTATTGGGCCCTTTACAGGGAAAGTTTGCTGCCCCCATATAAAGAATCCTGAGCGAAAAGAAACATAGCTACGGGCCTAAGCTGCTGACCTTACCACCTGGGTTGCAGAGATGATGCTCCCTGCTCCTGACCTCTCTTCATGATAGCCCATTGCATCATTTGTCTGCCCCTTGGATTTCAGTAGGTCAGGGCTACAGGCCACTTTCTTGCCGCTCCAGTGTAGAAACTAAGCTGATTAAAGTAGCTGATTAGAGTGTAATATGATTGGAGTACTAAGTAGAAAATTATAAAAGTCACAAGCTTATCTGAAATTCTTTGGTTTTCATTTGTTATAGGAGAGGACCTCTCCCAGTTCCTAAAAGTTTACCAGGTATGCCATCAAGAAAAGCCTTTTGAAATTTCCGTGTCAGACTTTCTTTAGGATTGAAGAGCTAGAATTTTGAAATAAGGGAAATGAAAAGATTAAATTGAATCAAACTCCCAAAAGCATAAACCTGAATTACAATTTTACTATGTTTTGTCAGACTAAAATTTGATAACTGGTCTATTTTATAGCTTATACAAGAAAATTTAGCTTCTAAAGTACCAAAACAAATGTATCATGAGACAATCTTAACAAAGATTATCCCTTAGCCGGGCGTGGTGGCTCACGCCTGTAATCCCAGCACTCGGGAGGCTGAGGCAGGAGGATTGGTGGGAGTTCGAGACCAGCCTGTGCTACAAAAGTGAGCTCAAGGCCAGCCTGAGCTGCATAGCGAGACCCTATCTCAAAAAGACAAAAAAACAAAACAAAACAAACAAACAAACAAAAAAACCAAAGATTATCCCAGTCTGGTGTGCTATGCTGGCCCTGCCCCTGGGGCATGCTGGGAGGGCATTGTGATTAGGTGTGGTTGTGAGCATCCCTAATCCCAGTGCTTGAGAGGCTGAAAAATAGGAAGGATCACTACAAGTCCTATCTGTGTAGTCAGATCTTGTAGATCCTATACTAAATACATAAAAAAAGAGAGATTATTTTAAGCCACATTGCTCCTCCCCTCCAGCCCCAAATCCTGTGATACCTCTGGTAGAAACCACACATTTTAGCATCTTTGTTACTTGTATTTCTTGGAAAATTACAAGATCCTTCAGGGAAGACATTTCCTTTTCTTATATCCTTTTCAACATCTAAAAGTACTAGGCACAGAATAGGCTTCAAAAACTATTTACTCTTAACAGAAAAAAAGGTTCACCGATCTACCTTCAAAGAAGTGCAAGAAGAGGACATCTTATGCCATATTTGGCAGTTCAGGAAAAATTGAATGACCAATAGAGAACTCAGTGACTGAAATGCTACCTTTGAATAATATGATACTTCTTGTTACATTGTTACCACCTGATAATGTAGGACTTCATTTTTATTCAAGTTTGAAGATGATTTTATTATGGATGCTAATTATCTGTGCTTGGAAGAAAAATGGCAGTCATAATAGTAATCTACCAAATGCTCCTTGGACCCAGGTGTGGTACTGCGTGCCTATAACCCCAGCATTTGGGAGGCTGAGGATCACTTTGAGTTCATGGTCAGCCTGCACTACACAGGGAGACTCTCAAAACAAGGGCAAACAAAGAAACACACCCAAGCCCCAAACCCACGATGTTCTTTTGTTTGTAGTCCTGACTACCAATTATATGTTGTCAGGTATATTTTCTCCTTTTGAAAGAGCTGCCACCTGATATTTAAGTGCAGAGCATTGGCTTGAGAAGAGCTAAGATCTTATTATGAAAAGTAGTAGTCTAAACTTGTTCTAATGTTTTGGTCTTTGTAGATGACCCTGATTACTCTTTGGTTTCTGACTACAGTTTGCTCTATCAGTAATACCAGAGGTAAGAACTTTAATCTTCACACAGTCAAGTTGAACTAGGACTGGTTATTGTGTTTCT
Organism: Myocastor coypus; assembly: GCA_004027025.1. Classification (NCBI taxonomy): domain Eukaryota; kingdom Metazoa; phylum Chordata; class Mammalia; order Rodentia; family Myocastoridae; genus Myocastor; species Myocastor coypus. Next base: position 7,145 of record PVJA010048068.1, on the reverse strand, counting down.
GAAGGCACTGAAACTTCATGACGTCACCACCACCAAGAAGCCAGCCTTTGCATCAGACCAGCACACTGGTGGTTGTGGTGTCCCTTCAGGCTGGTGTGTGTGGAAGCTGACTGGAAACCACTTTACACATTTGAATGCAGGAATTCCCCTTCCATTTGCTGTCTTCTGACTCTGTTCTTGTTAAGCCTTTAGAAGTTACTAGAAGTTTACATTTAGGCCTACTCCCAAGTAAAACATATACAATTCCTCTCATTATTGAATCATAGTGAGACCCTGTCTGAAAAAGGAAAAAAAAAAAAGAAAGAAAAAAAAGGCTGAGGTAGGAGGATCACACATTTGAGCCTAGTGTAGGCAATTTAACAAAACTCTTTTTTTTTAAGTTAGGGATATTATCTGGGCGTGGTGGCTCACGCCTGTAATCCCAGCACTTGGGAGGCTGAGGCAGGAGGATCGTTGTGAGTTCGAGACCGGCCTGGGCTACAAAAGTGAGCTCAAAGCCAGCCTGAACTGCACAGTGAGACCCTGTCTCAAAAATCCAAAAAAAAAAAAAAAAAAAAAGTTAGGGTTTTAACTTAGTGCAAAAGCCCTAGGTTCAATCCCCAGCACTACAAAACAAAGCAAAACTTACTTTGTGCATCTAACTAATAAGCTGTATAGAACAGGAATGAAATGGTCTTAATCAAGCTAATTTTTATTTATATTTCAACATGTTTTTAAATTTCTTAGGAAATATATTTAGTATTTAAGTAAATTTGTTATAGTGACATGGAAATTGAAGACAAACTATTTCATTCCATGACTAGATACAATTTTCTGACCCACAAATGAACTTCAATTTTTACAACCACTCATTTCATCTTCATTCTTAAGCCACCCTCTTTCTCACAGTGAGGAGCAAAGAGCCCTGATTAAAGGTAGATGAAAAATGCCTTAAATGGATCCAGGACTTTATTTATTTTTATTTATTTATTTATTTATTTATTTTTTGAGAGACAGTCAACAATGTCTTTTATTAGACATCTAATTTATACATTTCATATATGCTTTTAAAGCTTCAGTTGACAGTTCATAACAAAATAAATACATATGTGCAGCAGTGGATCTCAGGAAGAGTTGAGGTCGAAGTCTTTTTCCTGGCACATGGTGGACACTGATGGTTGAACTGGCCTGACCTAGTGGTCTTCTTGACTAAATGTCATTGTGGTGAACAGCTTTAATAGGTGTGATACTAACTGGAAATGAGATTTAAAATACACTTTATAATCTATATTTTCTTGAAGTTTTTAATACCTAAATGATACACTTTTCTCCTAATCTAAGAACTCCAAGGTCACCCAATGAAAATAATGTGCACAAACTATCGGGACATCAGTCTGCCTAAGAGCAGTCACTGCTCAAGGTTATTCAATGTCTTCAGGCCTCACAGGGTGGGGTAACAGGATGATGGATTTCTTCTCTGTGTCCCTGGAAAGTGCTTTCCTCATATCGTAGGCATCCTCATCTGGTTCCCCGTTGCTGGCTGAGTAGTACTCTATGACCGTCTGGTACACATTGTAGCCCGGCTGTTTATACATATTGACTGCAACCTGGTTAGACACTCTGATGAAGAGATCCACAAAGAATCCACCTTTTCTCTCTGAGATCTCCTCTAGTAACTCCATGAGCTTAGCAGCCAAACCAAGGCGCCAAAATTCAGGAGCAACAGACAGAGCTGTGACATGGCCATGCCACTCCTCCCTCGCGACAGCCCCTTCTGCTTTGCCCATGATGTAGCCCATCAACTCTCCTCCAGGAGCCTCTGCCACGATGAAATACTCTGGCCAGTGGGCGAGGTACTATCATCCTGAGGCTGGAGGACTTTAAGGTCAACCTGAGTGCTGGGCGTGGTAGCACACGCCTGTAATCCCAGCACTTGGGAGGCTGAGGCAGGAGGATCAGTGCAAGTTCGAGACCAGCCTGGGCTACAAAAGTGAGCTCAAGGCCAGCCTCAACTGCATAATGAGACCCTGTTTCAAAAAGGAAAAAAAAAAAAAAAAGGTCAACCTGAGCACTGTGTTGAGACCCAGTTTCTGTAAGTGGATCCAAGTTAAAACTTCCGCAAAAACTTCTTTTCATAAGGCATGCCTGCAAGTCGCCGGCCTCGCCTGTGCACTGGACTGCTCGCCGTGGGACCAGATCCAGGACTTTAGATTCAGAGTGAAACCTGCTGTCTGGGGCACTGTGCAAGATGATGGCTTATGGGGCAGCGAATTGGGAATGCCCAAAGTTTCTTTTGTTTTCTTTCTTTCTTTCTTTCTTTCTTTCTTTCTTTCTTTCTTTCTTTCTTTCTTTCTTTCTTTCTTTCTTTCTTTCCTTCTTTCTTTCTTTCCACCCTTCATTTTTTCTTCTATCATCATCATCATCATCATCACCACCACCACCACCACCATCATCATCATCATCACCATCATGATCACCACCACCACCACCACCATCATCATCATCATCATCATCATCATCATCATCATCATCATCTCTTTCTTTTCTTGCATATATCTATTTGGGTAAAGCATACGTGAAGTGACAGAAAAATACAGTGAATGTTTAAATTAAGCAAATTCATCACAGTAAAAGACATTGTTATTAATCTCCCTCAAAGCACTCTTCAAACACATTCATCCCATCATTCTTGCCTCTTTAGGAAGCAGTTCTGGAAGCCTTCCTCCCTTCCTCCCTTCCTCCCTTCCTCCCTTCCTCCCTTCCTCCCTTCCTCCCTCCCTTCCTCCCTTCCTCCCTTCCTCCCTCCCTCCCTTCCTTCCTCCCTCCCTTCCTTCCTTCCTTCCTTCCTTCCTTCCTTCCTCCCTCCCTCCCTCCCTCCCTCCCTTCCTCCCTCCCTCTCTCCCTCTTTTCTTCTTCTTCTTTTTCTTTTCTTTTCTTTAATCAGGGTCTTATTGTGTAGTTTGGGCTGGCCTTGAACTCAATGGCCTTGAATTAAACTCATGATGATTCCCCATCTCAGTCTCATGAACACTGGGATTATAGTTGTGTGCCACCTTGCCCAGCTTGCAAAGTCCTTTTTTGTGTCTTTAGTTGTGCTGTCCTAACTGCCTTACCTGTCCTGAATCAATACAGAACTTTACCTTTTATGATCATTTTGACTTTGGGGAAGAGGCAGAAGTCTCATGGTGCTAGACTGAGTTAGTAAGATAAACAACTGCACATTGTGATGTTTTTATGAGCCTGCCTTTTCATTGGATGGCACTCAGCAGGAGGACTAACCACATTTGTGTTATATCAGATCTCATCAAGATGCTGATCATTACATAGTTATTTGAGTTGTCTTTTTCAAATTGTATAAGTTTGATATCTGTGTGAGCTTAGTTGATAGGAACTCAACACATACATGCATAATTGGTTGAGTTTTAGATAACAAAAGAAAGCTTAGTTTAGTTAATAGCAACTTACTGTAATATTAAAAATAGTTTGAATGTAACACTGGAATTGAAATTTAAATGGGAAGATGTAGGAATTTGTGATTTGTTTTGTAGTTGTTAAGTTTAGCTGCTACTCTTGTTCTAAAATAACACATTTAGGAAAAGATAATTTCTGAATTTAAAAATATACCAAAAATAAATAAATACATAAGTTATTTATCATACTATTATCATATTCTATTTTTAATTCCTCACAGTATCAATTCCTCATCATTCGTTTTCCTTGGATAAACACATTTATACTTGTTGAATACACTCTCAATGTAGAAGTGGGTGATATCATAAGAAGATTGTTCAAATAACATTTCTTCTTATTTTCTTCCAGAAAAGAAAAAAAATACCCAACTAGCACCTCTATGGTATGGAACCATGCACCCAGAGCAGCAGAATTTGTAGCCAGACTTTGTCAATCAAGACTTTGAAGTGAACCCTTGCTGTAATTTCTTGATATTTTAAATTTATAGTAGACATTTAATTCAACTGAAGCTAGTTCTGCAGTTTTTTACAAATTGGTTCAGATCAAAGAATTATTCTTTCCCAGTCAGTTACTAAGGTTGTGAAGAAATTGTGTTTCCTCCTTGGGAAAGAGGCTCATCCCTGGCTTGAAGTGTTGGCTCTTGGGGGAGGGGCAGGGTGGCTGGAGAGGACAGCAGTCATGAGTCAGCCATAGAAGAATCATCTCCTGGGGCTGTGGTCATGAAATTTCCACAGGGACACACACTCTTCTTGATGCAAGATTTTAAATTACCTTCTTTTTTGGCTAGAAGGCTTAGAAGTCATAGAAGTCATTTGATTGCACTTTCTCATTTTGTAGATGAAGAAATGAGGCCCAAAAGTGTGACCTGAGTGTTCTTACAGCTGTGCTCATTAGAGACAGAACTGGATCTGGAGCACGAACTCTTTTTGTATCACCATTCTTCTAATTCAGGAGGCTATGATGCTCATGCTAAAATTTAAAATGCCTAATTTTGCCAGCATTTTTTTCAATTGAGAACATTACCAAGGTTTTAATATTAGATTTTTTATATGATTCACTGTGTACTGAACTATAGAGCACCATATTTAACCTAAGAAGCCATAGATTGTAAAGTACACCGTTATTTTGTGTACCACTAAGAAGGTGGGGTGGGGGAGTTGTCAGTTAACTTGTGACTGGTCCTTTATGGCCAAGGCTACTTGAATTTGAGATGCTAAAGTGAACAAAGGATGCCAGAGTCAGTGAAATATGGTATTTTGAATGTTCTTCAGGAGTTCATTTTGAACTTCAGAGTTTCAAAGGTGATCTTCAATCCTGGATCTTCAATGAGAATATTTTGTTTTCTCGACTCTGGATCTTTAGAGTCTTAACCCTTTTGCAAATGTCTGGGTCTTGCTTTGTTACTCACAAATAGGAGGAGGCTGTTGCCTTTTGTAAAACAGTTGTACATTGAGAATTATACATTTTAATGAATGACGAGTTAAAATGGCATTATTACTTATTTGGTATCTTGTGTGCTACATGACTACAAAAAGCCAATCTTTCCCTTTCCTGATTGGTGCAATAGCTTTCCCAGAACTATGGATAAATTAGTTAAAAGACGAGTTCTTTCCTCTTATAATATGAAGTGCTGCTGAATGTGGCAGCTTCTTAAGGTGACAGGAAACTTGCATCAGTTGGATATCCTCTTGAGAAATTCAAGTTTGCAAAGGGCCATTGACTTCCCCATAATGAACAGGCTCAGGAAATTTTCCTATGCACTCAGAATGCTCTAGTTTTAAGCACATTATTTATTGTTGGCAATACCTCAGGGATCTCTCTTTTCTATTGGTGAATGTAATTGATGTAAGAATGTTTCATAAATGGGAAATAATATTTTTATTGCTGTCAGTTTGATATGAAGTAAAATAAAGTTTTCTCTTCAAAGCTTTCTGTAACTCCATCGTGTGTCACATCTGCGGTTATTAGAGTACAGCAAAGCAAACTGTTGGCCCTGGAGGTCATGTATCAAATGCAGTGTTACTTCACTGAGATATACATATAACATACTCAAAGCATTTTTAGGGGAACTTAAGTATACTACAGCTGTTCACAGTGAGGGGGTCAGTGAATCAAGTTTATATTCAGGTTTAGGGAATTTTGTCAAAGTGCTGCTGGGGTCAGTTTCATCAGCTGTTTTGGTTATCAGCTTTGGTTCATCAGCTGTTTTGGTTATCAGTTTTGGTTCATCAGCTGTTTTGGTTATCAGTGTAGAACATCTTTATGAGCACCTGAGAATGTTCTAGGCTTTGACTTGTGCTCATGCTTGCTGGGGAAAGTCTTGGTGGCCTGAGTCACAGGGCAGTCAAGGAACTCTGTGAAAGAAAATGTGTTTGTGTTTGGGTGGGGCTTCTCGTCCTTACAGGAGTGATCCCAGAAAGCACAATATGGGAATGCAGAAGTGAGACAGAGAAAGTAAGGAGGACAGAAAGCAATCATGGTCAAGTCAGCTACCCAGTGGGCAGCTAGAGCCTAATCCTGCTGAGGAGTCCAGTTAATTGGATGTTAAGGGCTGCTACTGGGAGGCATTACTTTTCTGGCACATCTAGGCTGCCTCTACTGGTCACAGAGTGGATTCTAGAAGGCTGAGAGGGTGCTCAGGCCAGGACATAGTTCTGGGCAGTTCAAAGTTGGGTGGGTGTTCAGAGAAATGGCAGGTGCAGGTTTACGGATGTGTACCAACACTGTCTCACCCTTCTGTGGCTCAGATTCATCTGTGCCCACATCAAATTGATTCTATTATGCTATATTCTTCAAGTCCAAACCTACACACACCACACACACACACACACACACACACACACACACACATGTACACACCAGGAAGCTTGGTAAGATAAGCTACAGTCTTGTTGCTACAGATAGTCCTAAATCTATAAATGGTCTGAACAGTGACCATCTTCTACCTATAAGCCAACGAGAAAGGGCTGAGAAGAAACTAGCCCCACTGGTACATTGATCTACTTCCTTTTGGATTTCCAGCCTCCAGAACAGCAAAAGAGTGAATTTCTGTGTTTAGGATACTCGGTCTGTGGTATTTTGCTATGGTAGCCAATTTTATATTCTATATTTGGAAATCATGTTGCATACCATACTGAATAAATCAATGAGTAAATAAACAAAACAAATCACACATTGTAGATTCCTGATACAATTGGTTATTCTGCTTATTTAAGTTGTTTGATAGTAAGATCTTTTGTACCCAAAGATCCTTAGCCCTGTATGATCTTGGCCCCAGTTGTCAAGCTCTTGTCAGACCTTGTTTGCTGAAGTCCCCAATTTGTGTTTATCACCATACACAGGAGCACAAAGATGTACCCCAGAAAAATTTCTAGGCTCTAAACATATTCCTCCCTGCCACTTTTGGCCTCATGATAATAATTTAGTTTGATGGAAATAGTCCTCTCTTGCTGGCATAGGGGCTGTCTTAGTTACTTTTTGCTCGTTGCTGGGACAAATACCTGACACTCAAAATGAAGGAAGGAAAGGTTTATTTAGCTCATGGTTCCTGGAGGTTTCAGTCCATATTCGGCTGGCCCAAGGCTGAGTGGAGCAGGGCGGAGAGCAGGGCGGTGGCGGAACAGCAACAAAATGGTGGCAGAGGTAGCCAACCAACACGGCAGCAGAGCAACAGCAACAGCTAGAGCTCCAGTCTG
>PVJA010048067.1:0-14369 GCA_004027025.1 Myocastor coypus | reverse complement strand
AATTTTCTTTTATTATTTTTTTCTTGTTTCAGAACTTTTGTTTGTTTGATTATTTTTATGGCCGGCTCAGCCTGCCCTGCGGGCAGGGCTGGTGCAGCATGTGGTGTCGGGGATCGAACTATGGCCCCTGCAGCCACCCAATCTTTCCTAAGCAGGCACTTTAGACCACTCAGCCATCCTGCCAGGCCCCTTAAAAGTATTTCTAACTAAATAAAAAAGAAAACAAACTCATTACATTATCGGGATGAGCAAAACTGATGCTGATAGTAAATTGTACAGTATCGTATGCATATATTAGAAAAGAAGAAAGAGCAAAAATCAGCAACCTAAGTTTTCATCTTAGGCCTAGAGAAAAAGAGCAGATGAAGTCCAAAGTAGACAGCAAAAAAGAAAAAGTAAAAATTAGAGCAGAAATCAATGAATTGAAAATTGGTATAGCCACATTAGGACATAGTTTGATAATATCTTTTTTTTTTTTTTCCTTTTTGTTTTCTTTGTACTTTAGGGGAGAGTTCTGCAGGGTCTTCAGGATGTCATCACTGCATCAGACTCGTGATCTGCCTGTTTACAGCCTCCCAAGAGCTAGAATTACAGGTGTGTGCCTCCACCATGCCCAGTCTCAATTGCCATCCCAGTGCAGGGGCAGGCACATGGGCATGGTGGGGGGCAGGGCCGGCACGGCAGTTCTGGGGTCAAACCGCAGCCCCTGCACCTGCTTGCAGGTGCTTCAATCTGCTGAGCTATTTGGCTGGCCCTTTGTTTGATGATGTCTTACAAAGTATTCTGTCATCAGCGACTATACTGGTTGGTATGTAGCCAAAGAAATTGAGATCTTATGTTCATACAGACATCTGCATACAGATGTTTGCAGTGGTTTTGTTAAAAATTGCCAGAAGCCAGATATGATAGTACACACCTGTAATCCCAGCCCTCACAATGCTGAGGCAGGAGGAGCACCATGAGTTTGAGGTTAGCCTTGGCTAACAGTGTATTTAAGGCCAGCCTACATAGTTCAAGGCTGAACTACAAAGCAAGATCTTGTCTCAAAACCCAACAAAGAATAAATAAATTAAATACAAATAAATAAAATTAAAAAGTAAAAATTGCCCAAACTTGATAGTAACCAAGGTGTCCTTCTTTAGGTAAATGGATAAACTGTAGGGGCTGGGGAGATAGCTCCGTGGCACAAGTGCCTGCCTGGCAAGTGCAAGGTCATGAGTTCAAACCCCGGTCCCACCAAAAAAAAAAAAAAAAAAACTGTGATAATTCAGACAATGGGATATTAGCCAGTGTTATGGTTTATGTCTAGTTGTCACCTCATGAGTCATGGGGAGGGGACTTCTAGAGTTTGAGACTTGATTCGCGATCCACTGGGATTATGTGTTTTAATACAGATGAGATTATGGTCTGAGTACTTCTGGGATTATGGGTGTAGCCTAAGGCAGATAGGCTGAGGCAGAGAGCCTGAATGTAATATAAAGGGAAACAGAGAAATAGACTAGCACTGTTGCTCTGCTGGCATGATAGCTGTTGCTCTCTGCTCCCTTGGTCATTCCATTGCCTCTGTTGCCATTGTTGCTGTTTCCGCTGCCATGAACTGGATGCCCTCTGCTCTGTTCCACTCAGCCTTGGGCCAGCTAAGTATGAATGGAAACCTCCAGTAACTGTGAGCTAATAAACCTTTCCTTCTTTCATCTTGAGTGTCAGGTATTTGTCTCAGCAATGAGTAAATAAGTAACTAAGACAGTCAGGGCTAAAAGGAAGAAACTATTAAACCATTAAAAGACACAGAGGAGGGGCCAGCAAGATGGCTAAGTGGTCTAAAGTGCCTACTTAGACAAGCTTAGGCAACTGCAGGGACCATGGTTTGATTCCCGGCACCACATGCTGTGCCAGCCCCACCCCCAGGACAGGCTAAGCTGGCCATAATATTTGTTACTAAGTGAAAGAAGTCAATCTGTAGAAACAGGATAGTTTCTGACTATATAATTCAGAAAAGGGAAAAGCAAGGGAAATGATAAAAACATCTGTGATTTTCAGAGGTTGTGGTGAGTGGAGCTCTGATGATTCCCAAATTGGTGGAATACAGGTGGATTTTTAGGGCAGTGATTGTAGTCTTCATGCTACTAGGGTGATGGATTTCTGATGACCGTATACCTGCTCAGGCCCATAAAGTGAAAAAGGGCAAGAGGGAACCTTGTCGGGAACTATGGATTCTGGATGTCAGTACAGATTTGCCAGTTCTAGAAAATGTACCACTCTAGTGGAAACATCGACAATGAGAAAAGAGTGCATGATGGGGTGGGGGAGGGAGGAAATATTTGTGTATTTTCTGATCAGTTCAATTCACAATGATCCTCCTGTTTTCAGACTCCCCAGTGCTGGGATTACAGGCATGTGCCACTACGCCTGGACTCTGTGGCCAGCTCAGTCCGCCCTGGGCACAGGGATGGCACAGCATGTGGTGATGGGAATCAAGCCGCAGACTCCCCGCTTGCCTAGGCTTACCTAAGCAGGTATGTTAGTCCCCTAAGCTATCTCTTTGGCCCCTTTCCATCAATTTTTGTGAAACTAAAATTGTTCATTAAAAAGCTCTTTACAAATGTCATAGTTTTTCTTTTCAAATAACCCAAATATAACTGTTATGGTTTATGTCTAGTTGTCTCCCCAAAGCCTCATGCAATCAATGGCCAGGGACTTCCAGAGTTTGAGACTTGATCTATGATCCACTGGGATTATATGTTTTAGTACTGATGAGATTATGGTCTGAATACTGCGGGAAATTATAGGCCTCAGGTGGATAGGCTAAGAGGCAGAGAGCCTGATGTATCTTAAAGAGACAGAGAGACAGACTTGTGCTGTTGCTCTGCTGCTATGATTGGTTGGTTGCCTCTGTCACCATTTTGTTGCTGTTCTGCCTCCATGAACTGGATGCTCTCTGCTTTGTTCCACTCAGCTTTGGGCCAGCTGAATATGGACTGAAGCCTCCACAAACTGTGAGCTAAATAAACCTTTCCTTCCTTCATTTTGAGTGTCAGGTATTTGTCTCAGCAACGAGTAAAAAGTAACTAAGACAGAATTTCATACCAGGAGTAGGGTCGTTGCTGTGGCTATACCTAACAATGTGGATTACAAGCTTTTGGGAATGGCTTATGTGAAGAGATAGGAAAGGTTCAGAGATGTCGCTTACAAGTGAAGCACTGGAAAAATTTCACCTATTCTGTAGGGGAGATTCTGGTCAGAACTCAGACCAGAAGACTGACAGAAGGCCTGCCTGTAAAGACCAGGCTGAGGAAGTTTCTGCTGGGACAGCATTGGTTAATGGACTCCAGATGATCTGTGCTATGGATTGGGTGAAAGTCTGTTGGAATTTTGCTTGTGCCCAGAGACTTTACCTACCTAAGACTGAGATTAAGCATGGTGGACTGATTTATCTTTCAAGAGATATTTCAAAGCAGCAGACTATTGGGGCAGTGGCATGGTTGTTATTGTTGGCTTTTAGCCAGATTTATATTGAAAATCAAGAGCAAAGAGCCAAGAAGGATGATTTAAAATGTGAGTTTGGCCAGAAAGGAAACACCAGGAAAGCTGTGGACTGCAAAGATGGAGCTGAGAGGATCTCCATTGCTGGGAAGGAACCAGAGAATCAAAAGGATGGCCTAAGGGCATCACAAGAGGTGGCAGCTCTCACCCTTTGCAACTCCAGAATTGCAAAGGAGAGAGGCTTTGCCTTGAGAAGAAAGCCACAGAGACCCAAGTATCAGAACGGCGGCAGTGGCCAAACCAGGTCCCAAAACGGTGCTGGCATGGAGAATTTGTTCCTAGGAATCAAGATCAGAGTGTTCATCAATCCAGGCACTCCACCCCTACAAGCAAGAGAGAAGGTAGCCTGGCTACTGCTCCAGCTGGCAGCAGACCTTGGCATCATCCATGTGGCATTGATTTTAGGTGCATTCAGAATGTAAGAGCTATTAGTTTAAGAAGGCTTCCATCTCGATTTCAGAGGAAGGCCTAGGAAGCCAGGCAGTGTGCCCCTGAGAGGGCAGTGTGCGAAGCAGAGAGTGAGAAGCCTATTCAAGGGAAACCTCCAGTAACTGTGAGCTAAATAATCCTTTCCTTCCTTTATCTCGAGTGTCAGATATTTGTCCCAGCAATGAGTAAAAAGAAACTAAGTCAATAACCCCTTCCTCCATGGCAAGTGTAGCAATAACTTTTCTCATACAGTAGCCACATTTTTATCTCTTAATGTTACCTTCCGATAAATAAAGATTTACTCCAAAAGCATAGCAATCTTTTCCCTTCCAAATCATGAAGATCTTCCTGCCTCAGCCTCCTGAGCATTAGAATTGCAGGCTTGTGCCGCTATACCTGGATGAGTAGTACTTCTGGATGTTTTGTTTAAGGAATTTACCCCATCCCAAGTTAGAAATATAATCTACTATGATGTATTGGTTTGCATTGCATACCTAGAATTAAAATCTGGAAATAAATTTTGCATCTTGTGTGAGATAGGGGTCGAGTATTATTTTTCTCCCATAAAGATATTCAACATTTCAGGGGCCCGGCGGGATGGCTCAGTGGTCTAAAGCGCCTGCTTGGGAAAGCTTGGGCGGCTTCAGGGACCGCATGCTGCGCCAGCCCTGCCATGGGGGCGGGCTGAGCCAGCCATAAAAATGAGTGAATAAACAAATAAAGGTTCTGAAACAAGAAAAAAATAAATAAATAAAATTAAAAAAAAAAAAGATATTCAACATTTTAAAGACTTCTTCACATCTTTTTTTTTCCCAAGTACTGAGGATTGAACCTCGGGCCTTTATGGTGAACCACATAACAGCTCTATTTATTTATTTATTTATCTATCTATCTATCTATCTATCTATCTATTTATTTATTTATACATACCTACATACATATATTTTGAGACAAGTTTTCACTAAGTCACTCCTCAATTCCCAGCCCTGGATTCTAATGAGTTTCTCCTGCATCAGCCTCCTAGAGTGCTGGGATTATAGGTGTATGCACCATATGAGCTCACTATTGTTCTCTCCTTCTCTTCTTCTCTCTGTCTAGGGGTTGAACCCAGCGTCTTGCATGCGCGTGGCAACAGCTCCACCACCAAGCCACCTTCCAAGCCCACACCATCTGTCCTGACACTGTCAGTGTACCGTCCTCATTACCCTCCTACATCCTGATGTCGGAACAAGTCCTCTCCTTGATTCTCCACTTCTGAGCAGTCTTGCATTTTCGTGTACCTGGAAGCCTTTCCTCCTCAAGTCACAGAATTCTTTTGGAAGCTCTGAATGAGACTGCATTACATCCATAATCCATTTGGGGAAGAACTGAACACCGAACCTCCCGGTGGAAGCACCTGTGATGGCCTTCTGGGCAGGTTTCCTTTAACTTTGCTATAAGTTTGCTTCTGCCTACAAATCACCAGGGCTACAGAGTGAAGGAGGCACACAGTGGGAGGTGCCAAGGGAAGGCGCTGGCTGCAACTTAGAAGTTTGTATATGAGGTAGCACATGCTTTCTGAAATTTCGTATTGTTTCTCATGGTGCTTTATTTTTTATTCTCTTTAAAATAAAAAAAGGGGGGACCCGGCAGGATGGCTCAGTGGTCTAAAGCACCTGCTTAGGAAAGCTTGGGTGGCTGCAGGAACCACGGTTCGATCCCCGGCACCACATGCTGCACCAGTCCTGCCCTCAGGGCAGGCTGAGCCAGCCATAAAAATAAATAAATAAACAAACAAAAGTTCTGAAACAATAAATAAATAAATAAATAAATAAATAAAAAGCCCTGAGAATGAAAGTACATTAACTATGTTAATTATTTAGATATCATCTCAGATGTAACAGTTTTCAGAAACAAAGCCTTCTTTTCTCAGAACACAGCATGCTAGACACACAGAGCCCGAGGTGTTTATCTTCATTTCAAGGTTCCAGGGCTTCTGCCTCGGCCTTTTATATTAAATGGGCATTGTTTGGGGTGAGTTCTTCATTGTGTTAAAATATCTGGGAACTGAAAAACTGATACGTTTTATCTTATAATATGCTGCAGTGTCTTTCATTAATTTTTTTTCTGGTAGAATTTCCGAAGGAGTCCTTGTCTTTCTGGGTTTTTTTTAACCTCAATTATTGTATTTCCTTCTCAGAGATTTATTCATTTGTTCGCATAGGATTTGGAGCTCTATAAGTAGAGGGCGAACATTAATGATGTTTTCTTCTACTTATTCATATTTACAACCAGAGTGCCTCACAAGACAAAGCAGGCTGTTCTTCTTCTGAGCTGTGGCTTCCAGGGACAATGTTGTCAGACTCAGTCCATCCCAAATTTGTGCCCAGAAACGGAAAAGTTCAAGAACTGAGGCTGGGAGCTAGTTCAGCAGTGTAAGCACTTGATTGGCAAACTCAAGGACCCTGTGGCCTCGGAACTCTGGGCATGCTGCACGGACTACTGAACCTGAGCATGGTGGCACAGGCCTGCAGTCCCAGCACTGGGGAGGCTGAGGCATGAAGATCGCTACAAGTCTGAGCTGCGTAGTGAGATCTTGCACCAAATAAATAAATAAATAAATAAATAAATAAATAAATAAATAAATAAATCTGGGCCCAATGGGATGGCTCAGTGGTCTAAAGCACCTGCTTCGGAAAGCTTGGGCAGCTTCAGGGACCGCGGTTTGATCCCCGGCACCACATGCTGCGCCAGCCCTCCCCTCGTGGCAGGCTGAGCTGGCCATAAAAATGAGTGAATAAACAAATAAAGGTTCTGAAACAAGAAAAAAATAAAAAATAAATTAAAATAAATAAATAAATCTTTAAAAATTAAAAGTGGGGGCAGGGAGATAGTTCAGTAGAATAAGCACTTGCCTAGCAAGCACAAGGGCCTGAATTCAATCCCCAGTTCCCTCACACACATACCAAAAAAAAAAAAAAAAACCTTTTTAAAATAAATAAATAAAAATGTTCAAGAGGTGAAAGTAGTTTTCCATAACAAATAATGGAAAAATCAAATAATTGCTTCTGAGACCCAAAATTCACTTATAAATTCTTTTTTTTTTTTTTTTTAAGGATGGAACACATTTCTCAATGATTTCTTTTTTGCTTTCTTTCTTTTTTTTTTTTTCCTAGAACTCAGGCCCTTGCACTTGCCAGGCAAGTACTTATTCTACTGAGCGATCTCCCTGGCCCCTAGAGATTTCTTTTTTAACATTTGAAAAACATACCTTACTGTTCTCTCAGTTATATTTTCTTATCGCTGAGACCAGTCGCAACCCTCCCAAATGGGGGGAGACAGGTCTATCTGGCTCACGGCTTGCAGAGTCTCTCCTCCTCAGCCGGCTCTGAGGCTGCGGGGCGGCAGAGGGGTCGCATGCTGGTGAACCCATCCATGGCAGTGGAGTGGCGAGCGGCGACAGCGCCCTGCGCCTGCCCCTGCTCCAGGACCCCACCTTTAGGGCAGGCAGCACCATGGCCAGCAGAAACCCCCCATTTCGACCCCTAGCACTGTGCCAAACCCAAACCCTTCGGTGCGCTAATTTAGTAACCAAGCGCCCCTAAACCCAGTCTCTCACTGTAGATCTAGCCACCCTGGAAAGCTCCAGCTGTGACAGGAGGAGGCCTTGGGGACTGCACAACTGCACAGTGATTGTGGGTTTTTGTTTTGTTTTGTTTTTAATAATATTTTTAGTACAGGGTCTACAGAGTCTCATTACATAGAGTAGACTCGCAGTGATCCTCGTGTTTTCGGCCTCCCAAGTGCTGGGATGACAGGCGCGTGCCACCACGCCCAGCCTCCAACGCCTTCTCAGTGCACCCCTGGGGCCGGACCATCAGCGGACATCAGGTATCGAATCCTGGTCCCTGTGTCAGCCTAAGCAGCCGCTTTGGACCGCTGAACTACGATCTGTTCTTTAGCTCTCTCGCAGTTTTCAGTTTCTTCTTAGCTTTCTTGCCAGTATCCCCTTTTTTAGAGCCATGGTTATGCTATCTTACAGAGATGAAATGCAAGAAGTTAAAAAAATAATAACTCAGTGACGAATGTTTTCATGCACCACTGCAAGGCCCAAGTGCTGCCTGGGCAGGAGCGGTGTTTAGACTGAACCTCGCTAGTCTGCAGTAGATGAGACACGATACGTACTCTTTGATTGTCCAGGTGTTTCCAAGCAGGATTTTCAGTTCAAATGTTGGGCAAAGTTACTAACATTGAGCAGAGAGGCCTCTTTCTTTCTTTCTTTCTTTCTTTCTTTCTTTCTTTCTTTCTTTCTTTCTTTCTTTCTTCCTTCCTTCCTTTCTTCCTTCCTTCCTTCCTTTCTTTCTTTCTTTCTTTCTTTTTTTCTTTTTCTTTCTCTTGGACTCCCAGTGATCCTCCTGTTTTCAGCCTCCCAAGCACTGGGATTATAGGTGCATGCCACTACGCTCAATCGCTGTCTCAGCAAGGCTGGTGTGGCAGGCCAGGGATGAACCCCAGTCCCTGCATCTGCCTAAGCACGCTCTTTCATCTGCCGAGCTATCTGTCCTCCCTCCTCCCCTGCAGAGATTTTTTTCAAACTGCTGTTTGAGTAATGGAAAGTTTGAGCTCAGAATCATTCAATAACCAAGGTATCATTGTATGAGTACTGGAAGCCCCTGGAGGAAAATGCCTTGCAATTCTGCCTGGGGAGTTGTCTTAACTGGTCTGCCCTCTGGCCTCATTCCCTGTGCTGTTACCATAGAGCTAGGCATTCCTGGCCCTACCGATCCTGTGCTGTTTTCCCTGTACTCTGACAAAGATTCTCTTAGTTTTGTTCACTCTTTCCATCCTGGTACAGATCAAAGCCAAGAGAAATGAAGTTCAGAGAAAACATATCCTTTGGTTGGGGTAAGTAGGTTGAGACCATAGGCAGAAGCATTGCCTTGGCTGCAGATAATCCTAATCCAAGCTATGTTAGCCTTTAAAATTAGATTCATAAACCAGATGTGGTGGTCCATGCTTGTAGTCCCATCCTTGGGAGGCTGAGGCAGGAGGATTGCCACAAGTTCGAGGCCATCATAGAGTAAGTGAGTTCATATTCAGCCTAAGGTGTATACCAACACCTTGTTCAAAAAGCAAAAAAAAAAGGTTCATCGTATATAATTCCCTTTCCTCTCTTCAACCCCTCTTCGTGTTCTTATTTACAAAAGCTTTGTTATCATTTTTCCTTCTATTCTCTTTTTTTGTCTCTTTTTTCTTTCCCCTCCCCCACTTTTTTGGTTTTTCTTCTCATTTGAATATTTTCTTCCTGTTTATCTATTACACGCATTGGTCCTCATTCACATTTTTGGTTTCCTCACATCAGACAAACTAAGTGGTATTGAAACATGTGTGTCTGATTCATTTCACCTAAGAACCTGGTCTCAAGGTGCATCTGCTTACCTAGAAATGTCTCAAGCTTATCTTTCTTTCAAGAAGAGTGGTACTCTTGTTGTCTTTTTGAGAGGAGGTCTTGCTATGCATGCAGTTCAGGCTGGCCTTGAGCTTACTTTGTAGCCCAGACTGGTCTCGAACTCATAGCTATCCTCCTGCCTCAGCTTCCTGAGTGCTAGGATTATAGGCATGTACCAACCACCATGCTCTGCAAAGCACGTTTTCTTTATCCCTTTATCTGTTCATTGGTTGATGGGCATTTGGGCTGTTTCTAAGATTTAGCTATTAAAATTTGTGCTGCTATAAACATGGGTGCATGTATACCATTGTGGTATGATGCTTTTAATTCTTTTGAGATGGTAGCAAGAAGGGGAATAGCTGGGTTAGATGGCATCTTTCGTGCTAGTTTTTTGAGGAACCTCCACACTGATTTCTACAGTGCTCGCACCAGTCCGCACTTCCAACAACAGGAGAGAAGGGGCCCGCTCTTTCCCCACAGCCCCACTGCACTTGTCACTGGCTGATTTCTATAATAGCCTTTCTTTCTGGAGTGAGATGGAATTTCATTGCTGTTTTGATTTGCCTTTTGTGAAAGACCAGTGATGCTGAGTATTTTTTCACATATGTATGTGCCATTTCTAGATCTTTATCAGAGATCTGTCTATTTTCAGCTCCTTACTTTTTTGATTTGGTCTGTAAATTTGGGGGGTCTGATTTATTTATTTATTTATTTA
The DNA here is from genome assembly GCA_004027025.1 of Myocastor coypus. Taxonomy (NCBI): domain Eukaryota; kingdom Metazoa; phylum Chordata; class Mammalia; order Rodentia; family Myocastoridae; genus Myocastor; species Myocastor coypus. The sequence goes on along the minus strand of PVJA010048067.1, from coordinate 4,254 downwards.
TTTATTTTTTGAGTTCTGTCCATATGCCAGATACTAGTCCTTTGGCTGAAGAAACACTGCCAAAAATGTTGTCCCACATTGTGTGTTTTCTCTTTGCTATGTTGGTGGTTTTTTCTTGTTTATAAATAAGATGAGATCTCAGGGATTGATTCTTTGTGATACTTCCTGTGCAACCAGAGTTTTGCTCATAAAGTCTTTGTCTACACCAATATCTTTAAGGGTTCTATATGTGTGATCTTCCAGCAAAATTAATGCTTCCATTTTAATATTTAGATCTTCCACCCATTTCAATTTTAGTTTAGTGCATGGTGAAAGATGTGGACCTAGGTTTAATTTTTAGCATGTGGACTTCAGTTTTTCCAGCACCATGCTTTAAAGAATCTCACTTTCTTCCAGTGAAGGTGTTTGGCCCCTTTGTTAAAGATAATATGGTTGAATATGTTTGGAGTTGTTTCTGTGACCTGCAGAAAGTGTCTGGATTTTCTTCTTCATGACAATGTGTTCTTTTTAAAAATTTTTATCAGTTTGTATTTGTTTTACGTAATGATCACATTCATCACAGGGAATTTGTCCTTGTACACAATATGTTTCAGTTCTTCTTTCCCTATTTCCCTTCCCCCCTTCAAACCATCACTTCCTCCCCATTTACAAAAGCTTTGTTTCCTTTCCTTCCATTCTATTCACTTTCTTAAACACCCCTTTCCCCCTCCTCTTCTTTTTACCCCTCTTCACTGGAGCCAGCTCCTTTTACCTCCCAATATCCGCCCTCCATATTGTTCATTTACCCTTTAGGTTTCCCACACAGCTGAAGCAATGTGATACTTAAACTGTGTGTCTAGAGCCATCGAGATAGCTCAACAGACCACATGCCTGCTTTGGCAAGCACAGGGACTCGGTTTCAATCTTTTGCACCACACGATGTGCCAGCCCCACCCCCCGGGAACCCTCAACCCTGGAGGTGGTGGTGCAGGCCTATAATCCCAGTGCTGGGGAAGCTGAAAATAGAAGCATTACTACAAGTCCGTAGTGAGACCCTGCACCAAATACATAAATGGAAAAATAAATAAACAAACAAATAAACTGGTGTGTCCAATTGACTTCACTTAAAATTATGGTTTTGAGGTGTATTTGCTTACGTAAAAATAACTCAAGCTTATACTTTATGGCTATATTTTTCTGTCTCTACTCATCCATTCATGGGCCTATGGGCTGTTTCCAAGATTTAACTATTATTTTTCTTTTTCTTCAAGATTTAACTATTATAAACTGTGCTGATACAACCATGGTTATCACTGCAGGCCAGTGCTTTTAACTGTTTCATGAAGACACCAAGAAGGAGAGTAGCCAGGTCAAGTGGAATCTCTAGGGTTTTTAATTTTTTTTTTTTTTTTTTTTTTTTTGAGGAAATGACAGCTTCTTCCATAAACTCTTCTTTCTTCTTTTCCTCTTTTGCAGTGCCAGGTCACCCAGGGTCCCAGGCAGGGTGGACAGGTGCTCCAGCACGAGCTCAATCTCCAGCTCGACACAGATGCCCGAGTTCTGCTCACATCAACTTGATATGTCGTCCCTGGAATCAAGGATTCCACCAAGCAGCTCTTGCTCCTTTTGCTGAGTTAAAAAAAAAAAAAAAAAAAAAAAAAGTGTAGTAACAGCAGCCCAGCCCCTAGGCTTCTCATGGCTGTGCAGTGTTTTAGAACAAACTGGGCAGGAGATCTCCTTCTTGGATTCTGTGACCTGCAGAAAGTCTCTGTAGTTTGTAGACAAAGGGATTATACAACAAAGAGAAAAACGACACTGCGTCTGGACAGACCCCAGCCCAGAACGTGTGTGAGCCCGGCTCGGGCAGCGCAGCAAGCTGAGATGCAGGAACTGAAGCCTTGCACCAGCTCCAGCGTGATCGTACGATCATACGTCGTCCCCGGCCCCAGGACTTCTCGGCTGAGTGGTTTCTGCCGCTCTTGTCCTCGCTCTGCAAAAAAGCCAGCTTAGACCATGTCATGAGGCATGGGGTGCAATGAGAAAGCTTTGCAGGCCACTTGGCCACCTTCCTTCCTTATGGATGACCGCTCTCCAAAGCTCAGCTCTTTGCTATTTGTCTGCAGAACTGGTTAAAAGAGATAAGGATCCTCTCAGACCCCTCCTAAGATGTCAGCAGCTCCCAGATATAGGTGGCTAGCACTCAGCCCCTGACACTCCAGAGAGGGCATTCTGGAGTTAGACTGGGTGTGTTCAGAGCCCAGAGTCGTTATTTGCTGGCTGTGTTCTTGAGTGAGTATCTAATTGTATGTTTTAGTGTCCTAACATCTGGAGTAGAGATTACATTAGTGTCCTATCTTGTAAAATTTTGTCAGAATTGAGTCCCAACAACGTATGAGAATTTCTTCCCACAATATGTTAGGTTGTGGTAGGTGGCAAATGATCAGGGAATACTGTCTTCCTCATGGTGGAGGTCTTCTGAGGCATAAACAATCCAACTGTAGACCAAGAACAATGCAGCCTTGGCTGTTAGCTCTCACAGGATCGCTTCAGGATGTTGGATGTAGTGGGCACACCTGTACTCCCAGCACTGGGATAGCTCCAAGTTTGAAGCCAGCCTGGACTACATAGTGAGATCCTGCCTCAAAAATTACAACAAAGGGGCTGGGGAGGAAAATAGCTCAGCAGCATAACCACCTGCCTGGCAAGTACAAGATCCTGAGTTCAACCCCTGGAATCAAAAACGAAAAATTAAAGCAAAATGAAACAAAACAAAACAAAACAAGCAAAAAGAGTCATGTTGCTTTCAGTATTACACTGTGTTCTTCTGTTTGAAATAATGAGTATCTTTGTTTCTAGAAAAGAGGCTGGGGTTGCTGTTTTAGGTTATCAGGAATCCTCCAGAGGTGGGAGAGTAGGAGACTCACTCGAGCCCAGCAGTTGGACAACAGCCTAGGCCACGCAGGGAGATCCTATCTCAAGCAAAGCAACCTCCACAGAAGCTCAGGTCAGACCAGTGCTGACTCCTGAAGAGAACCTTCAAGACACCACGTTTGGGAGAATGTTCCTTGCTCCTTGGTAAGATTTTTCTTGTAGAGAGTCCATTTAATAAGACTCATTAAAAGAATAAAATAAGATCCCTTCAGTTGGGCCTTCTTAAGTGGCACACGCTTGTAATCCAAGTACACTGGGAGGCTGAAGCAGGAGAGTCAAAAGTTCCAGCCCAGCCTGGGCAACTTGAGGGAGAACCTGTCACAAAATAAAAAAAATAAAAAAATAAAAAAAAAAACAGGGTGGGAGGAGGTGGGGAGGGGAGACAGATAACTGATTTCAGAAACCCTGGGCTCAATCCCTAGTACTGAGGTGGCAGCCTCCTCTGTGAGCCACCCAAAGATCTCTCTCCCTTCAGGAGCCGGTGCCCTGCCTCTTCTGTATCTCGGTCACTGATGCCCCCCAAAGGCATTCCATTTCTTCCTGGTGGGTTGGGAGTAGTGAGGGCCAATTTGCCTCCACCTTCTGCCTTGCCTGCTTCCAGTCAGCTGGCTCAGGCCTGCAGGAAGTTGTTTCAGCAGATGGTAAGGGCCTGAGTGGTAGGGGAGGTAGAGAGGGAGGTGGAAGGGGGTGGGGGACAATGCCTGGGGACCACACTGGGAAGAGTGGAGGCAGAACAGAGGCCACGTAGCGTCTCCAGAGTGAACTGCAGTAAAATTCCTCAAAGACGCCAGTGGTAGGGGACAAGGTGAAGGACAAGGAGATCAGGCTGTGGCTCCAGCCCGCAGTACAGAGGACACGGGACCCGAGGGCTGCCTGGGGGGTATTAGGCATCATGACGAGATAGGTCTGCATGCAGAAACTCACCATATTTAGATAACTTTTAATATGCTGCAAAAAATTCCTGGTGAACAGCACAACTTTAAAAATCCCTTTAGAACGACAAAAGACGATCTAAAGAATTACTGTGGCTGTGGTGCATTCCTGTCGCACCTGCTCTCAGGAGCTAAGGTAGAAGGCTTACCGGGTGCAAGATGGGGACATATGGGGAGACCCAGCTCAGAGTGCTGAATAAAAATTATTACCATTTTCTTATGACCCCAATGAAGCACTTTATTAGCCAGTACAGGGCCATTTTCCTTCAGTAAGATCCACATTGGTGGCAAATGCCACGTGTGCCATCTTGCGCTTGGAGAGGAAAGAAAATGGCAGTAGGAACTTCAGACTGTTCTTTTGTTCTCTCTCCTCTCCTCTCCTCTCCTCTCCTCTCCTCTCCTCTCCTCTCCT
>PVJA010048066.1:0-14375 GCA_004027025.1 Myocastor coypus | reverse complement strand
TAGGGAGGTGGGTCATGCCCACACACTGTACTCCGTAGAACGATTGTGAGGACAATATGCCATATGTCAACTTTCAAAAAAAAAGAAAGGGGGGGGGAAGTAATGTTGATTTAAAAGGATTAATGTTTAATTGTTTGATCAATCTTATATACCTATATGTATTAATTTAAACTGATCTGATGATGAAAATATGTAATATAACCATTGTTAAATTTAAACAATAAAAATATTAAATTTAAAAAATTTTTAAAAAACTGCAGATAATTAAAAAAAAAAAGATTGCCTGGGGGCTTCCAAGGAGGTAATGAGTGAACGCCATTAAAGTTTGTTTGGGAAGTGCAAAGGACAGGTCAGAAAATGTGAGATAATTACGCAAAGCCTGAGATAAGGACTAGAACACAGCAAGACGGAGCTCTATGACTGGTACACAAAGCGGTCATACATCCTGAAGGGCAGGCAGTCAGCCTGAACCAGGCAGAGCGCCCACCATGGTGACTCCCGGACCTAGAACTCAAATTATGTCAAAAGAATCTTAAAGGAATAGTACAAAAAATTAATGAAATTTCAAGACATATGTTTGGGTAAAAACAAAGACTCTGAGACTACTTAACCTTTCCCCAATAGATAGTTCTTTTAAACTAGAAAGCTAGTACTGTATTCCACAGCTAACAATGTAAACTCCCTGGGAAAGAAAGACAAACGGCCAAACAAGATCATAGAAGCATGTTTGATATTGTTCATAATGAGACACAGAAGTTGCAGTGAAGTTTTTCACATTTTCAGTTGGCAAGGATTATAATGTTTGATGAGGTACCGCTCAGTCACAGGAGAAAATGTTCATCCTATTTGTAGGAGTGACAAACTGAAGGGTTTTTTCCCTGGAGAGTCACACGTTGAGGTGTTAACCCTAGTGGGGTGGCAGTGGGAGATGGCGGCTGATGGCTGATCCTGATCCTCAGTTGTTCCTGAGGCTGCCCACCCCCATGCATAGGATTAGCCCTTTCTGCAGGGGAAGAATACCCCAGAGAACTCTTGCCACCATGCGAGGACATAGCAAGTAGCTGCCCATCTACAAATACACAAAATCGGCAGGACCTTGATCTTCGACTTCCCTGCCTCGGGAGCTGTGGAAATTGAATGTTCCTTACACCTCTAAGTCTATTGTGTTTTTATAACAGTGTAAAAAGATTAAGACAGGGGCCTGATAGGATGGCTCAGTGGTCTAAAGCGTCTGCTTAGGAAAGCTTAGTCAGCTACAGGGACCACGGTTCGATCCCCGGCACCACATGCTGTGCCAGCCCTGCCCTCAGGGCAGGCTGAGCAGGCCATAAAAATAAATAAGTAAATAAACAAAAGTTCTGAAACAAGGAAAAAAATATTTTTTTTTAAAAAAAAGATTAAGACAATAGGACTACAAATTAATGCAATTGTTCATACCCACGGAAAAGGCAGTATCAATCAAATTAAAATGACATGCATACTCTTTGACATAGAAGCTAGGGATGACTATAAAAATATCCTACAAAAATTTGGCAAAATGTGTATGTGGATGTATAGCTTATCGATGTTACAAATAAGGGTGTTAAAGACCTCATGGGTTATGAGAACACATTTCAAACGCCCATCAAGATAAGACTTAAGATACAAGCATGTCATACTATAAAATATGCCAAAATAACATGTAGCTATCCAAGTAAAGTGATATGTGGAGGAAGGGAGGGAGGGAGAGAGGGAGAGAGGGAGAGAGAGACAGAGACAGAGACAGAGACAGAGAGACAGACACAGAGACAGAGACAGAGAGACAGAGTTTTGTATAGAGCAAGCTGTGTATAAACAGTTGGTATAAAAACAAGAAGTACACTGGAATTAAGATAATTTGAGGCACATTTGATACATGGAATTATTGAATCAATAGGCATAGTTAGGGAAGTAAGGACTAGTATACATCTCTGTCTGGTGTCTGTGGACTCCTCTTCATGCATAAGCCTGGCAGCAGGCAGCGGTTATCAGAAGTTAGGAGTTAGGAGACTCGTGAAGACGTTTGTCTTTGGAGAAGATGTGGAGAAAGCATTGCTGCTTCAGGAAAGCCAGCAGAAAGCAGTGTGAAAAATGGACCTCAGCCCTTACCCACTTTCCTTCTAACTTCCCTTCGGAGCTACTATTTGCTCCAATTCAAGTAGAAACCAGGGGCAAGGGAAGCTATAGGACCACTCCTTAGGCACAGAGTAAGTGTATAAAAAGACACAAAGAAAATATTCAGTAGAGCACATGTATGTGCAGGTGTGCCCCCACAGTCACACGTGTGGAAAGTGGAGCGAGATGTGTGTCTATAACAAAATACTGCATATGGTTATCCAGCAAGGCTTGATTGGAAATGAATTTAACTTTATGCTCTTCAAAGTCTGTTTTTCACAATACCAGATGAATGGTGCTTTAAATTAAAAAGAGAACTATGGGCATTTTTATTGTAAAAAGAAAGACAAAATAATATCGCTGGGAGTATATAAGGAAAAAAAGGCAAAAAGAAGACATAATCCAAAGCTAGGAGCAGATTTTCCTCAACCCTGTTTAAGCCTCCTTGACTGGCAGTGGCTCATGTGGTCTCTGGCACTTTGTAGCAAAAGAAACCAAACAAAGGAAAAGCTTAGAGTTAAGAAGTACATTTTGAGAAACCTCCCTCGAAGCAGAAGGGATCAGAATTAAAGACTGAAAAGCTATTTCCACTTAACCTCAAGTCGTGAGTCAGAATACAGAGAACACCAGTACTCCTTTTTTTTTTTTGTGAAATGGATAGAGATGATTCAATACCAGGACTTATAGCAAGGTTGTGTATCCTGGGACAATATAAGGTTAGACCTCAGGTCAAAGAAAGAAAAAACTGCATTTATATTAGCAACACTTAACAGGAATCACATTTAATAAAGGCTGCCACAAACGTCAGATATGTTTTCTAAGAAAATACATATTCGTGTGTAGAGAACAGAGCAGAGACGTCAGTTGTGTTTAAATTTCAGTTCAGATATCTGCTTTTATCTGTGCCTTTGAGAGCCTGTCACACATCCAGAGATTGGCATACCCGTCAAGGATGATAAATAATATAAAGAAGCTCGGATAGGCAGAGTGAAAACTCAGTAGGAAAGAGACCATTTGCTTCTATGTTTCCCAGACAATTAATTTTTTTTTTCCATAGATGAAGAACTATTGTAACATACTTGTGATTTGGGCTTCAGCTCTGATGGAGAATGGAGGATCTATGTAAACTTCTGAAGCTTACTGAGAGGTTGTATGTGATTGGCATTGCAGAGGTAGGCAAGTGAACACCATAAAGTTTAGGGACTTGGAAAAGTTGTCTTGTAAACATGCAAACGCAGTGAATTGACATGCCACTTGTTGTGACACTGTCTTAGTTCTGTGACTCTGTGCTCTTAATGTCCCTATGTCACCACTTAATAGTGATAATGACAATAGACCTCTTGAGACGCTTTCTCATGTAATATGTACCAAGTAGTCAGAAAAGTGTCACAATGACCATCGTGTTTATTATTAAATATGTATAAAGTGGAGCTAATGGTGTCCAAATGTAGGACCAAAACATCATCATGAGTCTCTCACTCAGGTGGCAAACTGGTTGGTGCGGTGGAAGTTCCAAAACACAGATCTGGGTAACCAGGACCAAATATTTGGTGATGGAGTGAGTTCCGGCTGCACCATTTGGTTTGATATGGCGAGAGTCAGGACTATTGCCAGTAAGACAAGAGACAAGATATTAGAACCTCTTGAGAAGCAGTTAGACTCACATTTGGAAATGACACTTCCAGCCAGGGCGGCAGAACATGCTGCTGTAATGTAAAGGAATTTAAGGGGCCTTATGAGGAAAAGCGTCTTGTGGTAACCTAGAAAACCATGACTGCATGTGGATTATGGGCTGGTATGTGACAGAGACCTTAGTGGGCACGTCTTCCTCAGACTAACAAAATCAACACGTTTGACTGTCTGATGTTTTACGGAAAGAAGTTCTCTCTCTCTCTCTCTCTCTCTCTCTCTCTCTCTCTCTCTCTCTCTCTCTCTCTCTCTCTCTCCCGCTTTCTTGGTGGTACCAAGGACCAAACTCAGGACCTAGTGCTTTCCAAGCAAGCACTTATTCCACTGAGCTATCTCCTCATTCCCAGGAAGTTAATGCTTTAAACTTGAAGAGAAACTATATATTTTGAGGGGAGGTAGCAATAAGGATTGATACCGTGGACACTATCACTGAGCTACATTTGCAAACCTATATGATTTTTAAAAATTATCTACATATCTGTCTATCTATCTATCTATCTATCTATCTATCTATCTATCTATCATAGTAGGGAATGAACCCAGCTCTTTGTACCGAGCTACATTCTCAACTGATTTTTAGTTATTATTTTGAGCCAAAATCTCACTAAGTCATTAAGTGACCAAACTAGGTTCTAACTTGTAATTTATCTATCTCAGACTTCCAAAGTGCTGACAAAAATTTTACTCTCATATTCGTTAAGATATAATTAAATTTGTAGACCTACCTGGGACACCATTCACAAATTCCACATATGTCACCTAGACAATACGGAGCAACCTAAAGCTCACCCCATTACTGAATTTCAATTTTACACTGTAGATCCTTGATGGTTATAGCTCATATTTATGCCTCTATCTCCTCTGTTTGGCATAATACCTATGTTGTTTCCCAAACAACACTTGAAGGTGTGCTACCTTCCTATAATATATTACTACCAACTAAGTTACTTAAAACAACACAACCATATTATCTTTCAGATAGGAAGGTCAGGAACCCAAGAGAATGTTCAGACTTTAATGAGATTCTAGGGGCAAAGCTCTTCCTGTTTCTCCCATCTCTAAAATCTGCCCACACTCCTTATCTGCCAGCCACAAAATTTTGATCACTACTTTTATCACCATTTATCTGAGTTTCACCTTTAAGTCACAACTATTAGGACTCTTTGATAATTATATGAAGAATAGCAAATTAATTCAAGGTAACATCCCCTATCAAGTTCCTAAACTCAATTAGATCTGCTCAATCCCTGATACAATCATAAAGTGGCATGTCATGGATTTCAGGGATGAACTTGTTCCCATCTGAGATAGGGAATTGTTATTCTGTTTACCATAGGAGGTTCTGAATTACGGCAGAACTCACCTAAGTAATGCTAAGACATGCCAGTAGCAGTAGACTAACATCACAGTTTTTTTTTTTTTTTTTTTTTCAGGACCTGAGTTCAAACTCACAACCTTGCACTTTCCAGGCAGGCACTTGTGCCACAGAGCTATGTCCCCAGCCCCTAACATCACATTAATAGCTGCTCAAAACACATTTGCTGAATGCTATTGCTTGGGTCTCTTTGTCCCCCTAAAGCCTTATGCAGTCATTGGGCAGATTTTTAGAGACAGTGATGAACTCATGATCCACTAGGATTACGGGTGGGAGTGCTGCTGGGATTATGGGTGAGTGCTACTTCCAGCCTGCAGCGAATAGCCTGAGTGCAATTTAGAGGAGACAGACCTGCCCTCTGTTGCCATGTGTTGCTGCTTCTCCTCCATTTTGCTCTCTGATTTTGTCACCACCATTAAAGCTAGCTCCTTGCTATGTGCCACTCTGCCTTAGAGCCAGCCGAGTATAGTTACTGTGAGCTAAATAAACCTTTTTTCCCCTAATTTTGAGTGTTGGGTATTTGTCCCAGCAACAGGAGAAGAGTAGCCAAGACATAAGTCTAAGCAGTAAGAGTGAGATCATTGCTATGCCTAAAGCTGACCACGTGGATTACAAGCTTTTGAGAATGGTTTATGGGAAGACATAGGAAAGGTTTAAAGATGTCGCCTTCAAGAGAAGCACTGGAACAAGTTTGGCTGTTCGGTATAGGAGATTATAATCAGAGCTCAGACGACCAAAAGACTGACAGAAATCATGGCCGTGAAAACCAGCTTGGGGAAGTTTCTGCTGGGAAGAAGGACTGCATTGGTTGTTGGACTCTGGATGATTTGTGTTTCTGCTTGGCAGAAAGTTTGTCTGCATTTTGCTCGTGTCCAGAGACTTAACTGAGACTGAGATTAAGGATGGCAGACTGATTAAATTTTCAAAAGAAATCTCAAAGCAGCCAAATAGTGAAGGAGTGTGATGTTTATTGTTGGGGGCTTTTAGTCAAATTTGTGTTGAGAATCAAGAGTAAAGAGCCCATCAGGTGACTTAAAATGTTGTGAGTTTGACTAGACAGGAAGCTTTAATAAAGCTATGGACTGCAAGGAAAGAGCTGAGGGTATCTCTATTGCCAAAAAGGAACAAGAGAATCAAAAGGAGAATGGCCTAAGGACATCACTTAAAGCAACACGTCTTCACCCTTTGCAGCCTAAAAACTACAAGGCTGAGGGACTTTGTCTTGAGGGGAAAGGCATAGAACCCCATGTTCCAGAATAGAAGCAGCAGTCATCGGCGTAGAGAACTTATTCCTTGGAATCAGGGTCAGATTAGTCAGTGATTCAGGCATCCGAGAGAGGAAATCCTGGTTACTGCTTCAGCTGGCAGCAGGCCTTGACATCATTCATATGGCATGGATTTTGGGTGCTTTCAGAAGACAGGAGTTCTGAGGTTAATAAGGCTTCCACTTCTTCCACTTAGATTTCAGAAGTCCTGGGAGGTCAGGCAGTGTCTCGCTGAGAGAGCAGTGTGCAAAGCTATGAGTGAGACGCCTACTCAGTAGAAAACCCAGAAGTGTAGAAAAGCCAAGAACATGGATCATCTAGGGGAAACTGCAAGGAGAGAGCAAAACCGGACCTAAGAGAGAAGCCATGGGAACTACCCCCACAAGAGCCATACAGCCGGAGCCATGTAAGGCCTTTGAAGCTCGCAACTCGTCACAGACTGCTTCAGATGTTACACTAGGCACTATCGGATTTAGTGTTTGCCCTGCTGGATTTTGTACTTGTGTTGGTCCCAGTACGTTACATTCCCCTGTTGTTTGCACCATTTGGAATGGTAACGTTGTCCTTGTGCCATTGTGTGTTGGAATTCTCTAACTTTTCACTTGTACAGTGGCTCACACCTAAGGGCTTTCCTTGGACCTTGGAGGAGAGTTGGGACTCAGACTTTTCAGTAACGCTGACACTGTTGGGACTTTCGCAACTCTTAGAGATGGACTGAAAATGCCTTTTGCACAAGGAAATGTGCTTGAGCCTTTGAGGGTCCCTGGCCCAAATGTTATGGCTTGTATCTAGCTGTCCCCAAAAAGCCTCGTACATTCATAGGACAGATTTCTAGAATCGGTGATTAACCGACGATTCACTGGGATTATGGGTGTGAATGCTCTTCCCAGCCAGGGGCAGATAGCCTGAATGCAATTTAAGGGGGGTCGACTTGGATCTCTGGAGCCATTGTTGCTGGTACTCCTCCATTTTGCTGTCTGCTCTGTGCCACCACATTGAAAGGTTGCTGTCTGCCATGTGCCACGCTGCCTTGGAGCCAGCTGAGTATGGACTCAAACCTTCAGCAACTAGGAGCTAACTCAACCTTTCTCTTCCTAATTTTGAGTGTTGGATGTTTGCTCCAGCAATGAGAGAAGAGTAACTGAAAAAAAAAAAAAAAAAAGTAGCTACAACCCTCTTTCAAATCTCTTTGAATATGAATGCTGGCTTACTTATCTTTCTACATATATTTGTTTGCAAATTCTTCTCATCATTTTTCCTTACCAGCCAGGATTCTTAACCTTCATCTACCAAAGCAACTCATTGATCAACTTATGGTCTGTGCTAGGACCTGACTTACTTCTACCTGAATCTATTCTGTAAAAATTAAATGCAGATCTCTAGAGCTAGAGGATTTGGCTCTAGAATGCAGCCCCTTGCTACTAACCTCTGTGTGTTGGTAGGTTTTATGGTAACAGAAATTCTTTTAATTTGTGATCACATGTTGTCTCTGGATCATGGAAACATTACAAGTATGCTATGTTTGCTACACAAAGTGGCTATTGTTGTTTACTTTCTACTGTTGTGCCTGGAAATCCCTGGAACTCATCTGGTGGGAGTTACAATTGTTTAGGTGACTTTTTTTGTAGATACTGTGGCTATGTAAGGCTGTCCTCACCCTTGTAATACTTTTGTCTTTAGCTGTCCTAGTAGATACTATCAGGTAGTCATGGAAACATAAGCTAGACTTGTCAACAGGCTCTCTGAACAGACACTTATATGCAGAATTCATCATTATTATGTATCAGACTTTTTGATATTAACTATTTTTGTTGCCTGAGTGGACACAGACCTTTTAATACTAATTCATATACCTAGTTTAATCAAACTTTATTTAATTACATATATATATATATATATATACATATATATATATATATATATATATATATATATATATATATATATATCGCAAGCTTTGGAAAACTCATCATTACTGTGTGTATCACAAGCTTTGGAAAACTCATCATTACTGTGTGCCTCTATGGCTCCTTTAAATATGCCCCAGTTCAGACTCTGAAAGCCTTTTTATGCCTCAGCAATTTTTGTTACCAAGATATTTTCTCGAGTCAGCATTTTGAATTGGCTTTCACTGATCGAGAGCCTTTTAAGTAGAACAATTGACATAATCGTTGTAGCAAAAGGCATATTTCTGGGTCACACGTAACCCTAAAACAGTTGCAAGTCAAGCAGAGCCCCACACAGGAAGAGACAACCGAGTTCAGCTTTTCACACAATCAAGCCGAGAGGAATCTGCGCTCCTGTGGCTCGCATTTCTTCAGGCCTCCTCAAACCTGGATGATAGTGAGGCCACTGAGAGCTAGATTCTTCCTTCCCCTGCCCGTGAGTGCTTATGCACTGGATGCGTTCTCTCCTCCTCTCTTACATCTAGTCCTTACTGGCTGTCCCTTGGGGGCTCATGTGGGCAAGTACAGTTCTAATGTCTCTGACCAAGCCTCCTACAATGGCAGCAGGGAGATCTTAGGTTCTTTTGGGCTCTTCTGCTCCACTGGCTTTGGTCACAAACTCTTCTAGGAGGGGGCTTGAATCCCTATTGGGCACTGCAGACCTTGATAGGTATATGCAAAACACTTTATTTCGGGGGGACTGCTAGAGTCCTAGAATGGCCTTAATAAGCCTTATAACCCGATGGCCCCTTTAAGAAAGTGGATTATCTTATAGTTCTGGAGGCTCAGTCGGCAGTAGGTCTGTCAGGATGGTGCTTCCTGCTGAGGTCGCTAGGAGGAACCACTGCCCAAACTTTCCTAACTTGTCATAGTTGCTGGGGATTTTTGGCATCGTTGGGCTTGTGGGCGCATCATTCTAAACGACGTCTCCGTTGCCACATGGTATTTGTCTTTGGGCGAATGTGCCCAGATCTCTTTCTCCTTATAAGGACAACAGTCAATGGTAGAGCCCACCCTAACCGTTTTCACTTTAGCCTGACGATATTTTTAAAGGCTGATTGCAAACAAGGTCCGACTCACAGTTATTGATACACTTGTACATAGGCAAGGTCCAGGCAGACATTTCAGTCCAGTACGGAAGCCATTCAGTTTTAAGCCCATATGTGAGGGCTTACAGTTCTCCTTTCTCAAGCATTTCATCTGCTTTACAGCACAAATTTTCACACTCTAGGGCTGCATGTTTTAATGGCAAAATGACACAACTCTCTCACACACACTCTCTCTCTGTCTGTCTCTGTCTGTCTATATCTCTGTCTCTCTCTCTGTTTCTCTCACGCTCTCTCTCTCTCTCTCTCTCTCTCTCTCTCTCTCTCTCTCTCTCTCTCTCTCTGGTACAGGGTCTTGCTGCATAGCTCAGACTCATAGTGATCCTCTTGTTTTCGGCCTCTCCAGCACTGGGATTACAGGTATGCATCACCACACCCAGACTCAGTGGCCACCCAGCCAGGGCTGGTGCAGCAGGTGGTGCCTGGAATTGAACCCCAGTCCCTTGCCTAAGCAGACACTTTGTCTGCTGAGCTATCTCACCAGTTTCTTTTTCTCTTCTATAATTAGTTCTGTGAAAAGAGCAGAGGGAAATTGTGTTTAAAAACCTTACAGGGTTATTCCCTACTTGGATGTTTCCTTTTTATCTCCACTCTTCATTTACTTGAGTCCATAAGGACAAAGTTAAATGAAAGATCTAGGAATACTCAGAAAAAAACAAGACATTAGCGAGACCCAAATTGTATGATCTGGCCTGAGAGCTTTCAAACTGAGCCCCAGTTCTCTTCCTAGAATCTTTTTTTATTTCCCCAATGTTTCCACAGTCTCCACCTCTCTTTCAAAGTGGTTCTTGGTCGTGTCACTTCTATTCACAGCTTAAGTTCACCACTTATTTAATTAGTAATAATTAGCCTACCCTCCCATAAAGCCTGCTTTTCCTGAGGCTATCAGTTGTAGCTTTCATTTTATAGGTGCTCGTGGAGGTCAATGTAAAGGAAACAGCTAGCGCAATATGTTGAAAATAAAAGGTTCATGTAGCACTCAATGTTAACATACCAACTTCTTTAAAAAAAAAAAAAAAGAGGACTAAAATTGACAGAGACAAAATCTTCCTTTATGTAGCTCTTTATGTGCATTATCAGAATTCATCCTCACAGATACACATGAGATAATCTGGACTGTAATGTTCATATACAAGTTAGGAGACTGATAAAAGTGCCTTTCATGAAAAATATTAAATAAATTGCCAAGGTTTCAGAGTTCCAATTATGACTAGTCACATTAGCTCTTTATCATTCTATATTTTGATTTTTTCCATTATCATTCAAATATTATTAGCCATCATCTGGTCAAAGCTATATATACCAAGCTGGGTATAGTTATGCATGCCTGTGATATCAGCCTTGGGGAGGCTGAGGCAGAAGGACAGCCACAAGTTTCGAACCTGCTGAGGCTACATAGTGAGATCAAGGGCGGCCTGAGTTACATAGCAATTCCAGGTCACAAAAACATCAAATCAAAACCAAACCAGGTCCCCTATGCACTGCAGATCTAATATGCTTTTGTTCGTTAAATTTGTTTAAATCAGTAAATAAAATATATCTGTAATTCCCTAAGAATCTAACGTTGGAAAATAAATACCGCATCTGGAAATGTGACAGCATCCAACGAGGGTCTTTTGTTCATGTTTATTGCTGAATTTTAAGACCCATTGCCCACCAAATGTCACTTCGTCATTACCAATTGAATAGCTTTACACACAAATTGCATCTCACAATGCAACTTACATTTTGCTATCCACACAACAAAGGTTCATGCCCTGCTGATACCTCCATCTGGGGCTCTATGAATATATGTTTTAAATATGCATGCATAAATTTCCCAACCACAGATGCAATTTATTGGTATGAGCAGGGGCTTTCACCCTTCAATGTGCTGAAAGAGACAGTTCGTGTTGCATGCTTTGTAAAGGTAGAATTAGATGTAGACTCAGAGTAAGAAGTTCTTCTGTAGTGTTATACATTTCCACATTCTCTCTCTTCTTTTTTCCCTTCATTTTTTAAAAAATTGGTCAAATGAGGAAGAAGCATAACCGTGAACATCTTTCCTTGTTTGACCTAACTACTAATTTGATAATAGTCTCTTGCTTATGACTATTCTTCTCTATTTTCTCATATAACATTTTTGCATTACCATTTTTTTACCTCAGGCGGTAGTTAAAAGAAAGCACATGGCCTCAATTTCCAAATTGCTGACCCACCCCACCAGTTCACCGTGATGTAAGGAACGCTGCTTCCACACATACATACTGTGTCAGCAGCTTACAGTTATCCCTGTGATGGAAATAGCCTTGATTTCATTCACTCCCTCAGTTCCAGCCTCATCATAGACCCCGAACACTCCTTTACGTCAGATACTCAGGAAAGTCTTTGGCGATCCTTCCGTCACCCCAAATCATTCAGACCAGTAGCATTTCCCTTTCTGCCTGTGTAGCCAAATATGAGCTCAACCAGAATAGAGAGATTTCTCAGCTTGCAGGTCCAAACCTTTGAAGTACGAGATGTATGTTTCCCCTCAAGGAACGTGAATGATGTCAGTGGACAAGGGTCTGAATACCTTTCTCAGGGTCCTATAATTTTTGCAAAAATAAAACTGAAGTGTTATTTATGAAACTCTTTTCAGACATAAAAGTCTATGATTCAAATGGACAAAGAGTCCACCTTGATATGTAGACCGACTTCAGTTTATCATTTTCTATGTAAGTTTGGTTTTGAACTTTAAACATAATCAAATTCTGAACCATTGGAAGATTTAGGGGTACTAGTGATACAAGCAAGAAAAGATAGGAAACGTGAGTAATCAATATATTAATATTTTACTTCTTACATTTCATAGGACATTATGTCCTATAAGATAATTTCTTTTTCTTTTCTTTTCTTTTTTTTTTTTTTTTTTTTTTTTTTTTTTTTTTTTTTTTTTTTTTTGTCTTTTTGAGAAAGGGTCTCACTATACAGTTCAGTCTGGCCTTGAGCTCACTTTTGTAGCCCAGGCTAGTCTCAAATTTGCACCGGTCCTCCTGCCTCAGCCTCCCGAGTGCTGGGATTACAGGCGTGTGCCACCATGCCCGGCTCCTATAAGATAATTTCATAGAAAAACTATAAAATACATATTCCAGCCATACAAAGATCTCCCTCTGCCCCTCAAAAGGCATATAGTGCTTTTTCAATTAGTTGATACCTATCTCTAGATGTTCTGTGGCCCTTTTCCAAGCTCTGCGACTGAATGGGAAGAGGAGAAACGATGACTTAGATTTCAGGGTAAGTGCGAGCTACCCAACAAGTTCAAACAAGGATGGTCCTAGTTATGTTTGTAACAAATGTAGTAATGGAAAGATAATCAGGATTATTTCCATGACCATTGCCTGGTGATTTTCACAGAAGGATCGTTTCACAGAGCACAATGTGAGAAACAGACAGGAAATATCTTGGAAAAACTCTGTGCCTGCTAAGCTCATTGAAACATTTATGGGTTCCGGCTGTCTGAGCTGATCGGGAGTCAGGGAAGCACTATTTATGCAACAGTGACTTCCAGGAAAAGGATTCACAATGGAAAATAAATGAAGGGCTGCGCTGGAGCCAAGAGAAACATTTGCTCAGCTGGAAAGTCAGCCAAGTGGAATACAAGCTTACTCACTTCAGGATGCTGTCCTCCAGTCATCTTGCATTTAATTATATGATAACAGTGGGGATGTTTATACATTCCTAGCTTTGGTACAACATTAAAAAAAGCTGCAAGCATTCTGCAACTCGGAGAGTATTCCTGCTCTTGGTATCTGTTTTCTTTGTTTGGTGAGTTTTTATTTTCACACTGTACTATTATTTTATCTTTTAAAGAAAATAAAAATTCATGGGGCCCGGCATGATGAAGCGCCTGCTTAGGAAAGCTTGGGTGGGTGCAGGGACAGCGGTTTGATCCCCGGCACCACATTCTGTGCCAGCCCTGCCCTTAGGGCAGGCTGAGATGGCCATAAAAATAAATAAACAAACAAACAAAAGTTCTGAAACAAGAAAAAAAATAAAATAATTCTTTAAAAAGTTCATTAGCAACAATGCAGAATTTCACTTTAATTTCATTCACCTTCACTGCCTGCCATAAACAGAGAGTTACTTATTTAAACATGTATTTTGTTCTTGAGCAATAAATGCTAGGATAGGAAGGTGTTCTGAGGAGTTTCAGGGGATGGAGGACACCAGGGGAACCATTCCATTCCTGATGTTTCCTAGTGGCCAAAGAGAGCACTATCAGTTTTTCACACTGAGTCATGTACTTCAGCTTTCAGTGCGGTAGTGGATGTGGAGGATTCCTGACCCTTTTCTCTGTTAGGATGACCTTAGACCTGTGACCTGTATCTCTGTAGCCGTATTGGAGGATGAGGTTGGAACATGAGTGCAAATCATCCACCTTAAGATTTTCTAGAGCCCTTGGGAAAGCTTGGGAGGCTTCAGGGACCGCGGTTCGATCCCTGGCACCACATGCTGCGCTAGCCCTGCCCTCGGGGAGGGCTGGGCCGGCCTTAAAAATGAGTGAATAAATAAACAAAGGTTCAAACCCCACCGCTGGGAGCTGAGCCTGCGCACCCGCCGCGGGTAAGCCCCTGCGCCCCTCTGCCCCGCCTCTGCGTTCCCGCGACTAACTTCCTGTTCCAGCCCAGCCCAAACCCCACCGCTGGGAGCTGAGCCTGCGCACCCGCCGCGGGTAAGCCCCTGCGCCCCTCTGCCCCGCCTCTGCCTTCCCACGACTAACTTCCTGTTCCAGCCCAGCCCAAACCCCACCGCTGGGAGCTGAGCCCGCTGGGTCAGGATCCTTGGCCTGCCTTCCCTTTCCCCGCCCCCCCGCCCCCCCCTCCTTTTTTTTTTCAACCCC
>PVJA010048065.1:0-14323 GCA_004027025.1 Myocastor coypus | reverse complement strand
ACCCACCTCCCTATTGATGTTGCTTAGGAAAAAAAAAAAAAAAGGAAAAGAATATACTTCTCTTTGAATTAAGAGGAAGCAGATACATACACAGTCAAATGTTCTGCAATTGCCCTCGACTACCCAGCAAGAGAAAAAAAAAAATGCTTAATTACAATGCATGAAACACAGAGCTAGATTGGTGAGATGAGCTTTAGGAGGCTTAGATTCAATAGCCTCCAACGTCACAAGCTTCACTGGTGGCCCACTGCAATTCCCATTTTCTTTCAGTGTTTCTTTCTGCAGCCTTTTCCCTATCCCTGATTGTCTTAGCTGAATTTTAGACCTTTATAATGACACTGGTCATAAGGGAATAAATTGTGGGCATAATGACTGCATTTTAACAGTTCCATATACAGAAATTCAAGTTTCTAAATAAGGTCACTTAGTGTATTACAAGAAATTAGGACCCAGTGAAGCAAATGTTGGAAGACACAACTTGGCCCATATTAGGAACAGCATTGTTCTTCCCACAGGACATCTCTAGTTGCTAAAGCATGGTAGAGTCTTGAATAAATAAAAACTCAATGATGCTTCCTAGCACTCACAGCACTACCAGGGGTGAATATTGGCACATTAATATGGCAGGATTATTTCTGTAGCATTCTTCTGTTCCATCTTAAATTAATTTAAAAAGAATGAAGACATAAATTTTTAGTGAAAGGAACACATGCTGATGCCTAAATTCAGAGAAGTTACTATAATAGGAAGGCTATATCTTTTAGGAATTAAATTTACTTTTAATTAAATTTATTAGTACATTTTAGCTCTACACAATGATCTCACTCATCATAGTTTATACTTGTTACATCTTGATTTTTCCCCATTTTCTTACTCTTTTTAATCTCTCTTTACTTACAAAGGCTTTGTTTCTATTTTACCTTGTTTTTATCATGTTTTCTTTACTCTCCCCTCATATTCCCTTTTCCATATGGACATTTTTTTTTTCATAGTATCTATTATACATTTTGATCCTTATTTACACTTTTGGTTTTTCATATCAAAGAAACAATATGATATTTACATATTTGTGTCAGATTTATTTCACTTAAACTATGGTCTCAAGGTGGCTCTACTTACCTAGAAACATCTTAAGTTTATCTTTCTTTATGACTGAGTAGTACTCATTGCATAAAAAGACACATCTTCTTGATCTTTCTTTATGATTGAGTAGTACTTGTTGTGTAAAAAAATACAATCTTCTTAATCAATTTATCAGTTGATGGGCATCTAGACTTTTTCCAAGATCTAGCTATTACAAACTGTATCAAAACAAACCTCTAGCTCAAGATTTTGAAAAGTCTGAAAATTGAATTCCATAGTGATTGCACCAATCTACATTCCCACCAATAGTGGGGAAGTCTACCTTTTTCCCTACAGCTCCATCAGCATTTGTTTTTGATTGATTTCTTGATAATAGCCATTATTTCTGGGGTATATGGTATCTCAATGTTGTTTTAACTTGTATCTTTTGAATGACCAGTGATGCTGAATATTTCTTGACATGTTTATTTGTATTTATTCATCAAAGCATCTATTGATTACAGATGCCCATTTTGGGATAGGGGATTTAGATTTGAGAGGACTGTTTTTTTTTATTTTTGTTTTTGTTTTAGTTCTTTATATGTTCTTATAGTAATCCTTTGTCTGAGGAACAGCCAGCAAACATTTTTATCTCAACTGTTTCGGTGGGTCCTCTTACTGTAAAAATCCTTTCATAAGATGAAATTCCACTTGTTGATTCTTTTTCTTTTAATATATTTTATTACTTTTAATAAGAAATAATGATGTGACAGTTTTAAAGTACATTAGTAATACATTTTCAGCATTTGATACAATGCATATTGTTGTCCTCCTAGTAGTTATACAGAGCATAGGGTGTAGACATGATAGTTTTTCCAACCATTATTGGTACAAAAAATTTCTTTTTATTGAAGTAAGAGAAAGTAGTTGTGTACATAATCCAATATTCCTTAATTGCAGTGGGTTATTGACAAAACTGGCAGTGTTGGAAGCTATTGATTTAAGCCTTTTACAGCTCAGCATACTAATCTAGCTTTCCGTGTAATGCCTTGTGGTTAAATTTTTCTGCTGAGTTGTTAAGGGCAAGTTAAAGTAAGATCTATATAATAAAACATGTAACTTTTGTATCTCCCACGGTCAGTCACAATCCCTCAGAATTTACTTTCAAACCATGTATAGTGCTTTGTAGAACTGTTGTCCATGTCAGCCATATGGATAAGTCACAGCCATTGCTTGGCCAGTTTGATTTCCGTGAAAGACTGAGAGAATATTTTTTCTCTAGGTGATTCTCCTTATCCACACTATACATCTTCAGTCCCTTTCCTCTGCAGCCTCATAATCTCCTTGAACAGAAAATTTTGGAAACCACTGAGTTATAGGATGTTACAGCACAGGCTCTCTTATACCCTGAGCCCTCACGGACCTTGAAGGGCTAGGGTCAAAATATTGGCAATCCTTGTAGATTTTCTTTTTCTCTAATTTTTGGCCTGTAAACTTACATTCTCAACCCTCCAGAAGAAAAGCTCAGTGATACTATTACTCTATACCATAGGCACTTGAGTTTAGCCTCATTGTCTTTCTAATATCAAATGTCTTAGACTTAACTTGGAATCGGTATTTTCCATCAATCATTAGTGTTCTAATAAATCTCTATAGAATGTGATAAAAGCAGTTACATGTTTTTACACAGAAATTTAGAAATCTGAGCATATATAAAATTGTAGCCTGTCAGTCCTATGGTGATTCTTTTCATTGTATCTGTGGGTTTTATTCTTAACCTCTTAAAGTTGTCTTTCCTTACACATGTCTTTAAGAGTTCTACCTATTATATCTTCCAACAGATTCAGTATTTCTTCTCCAATACTTAGATCTATTTCAACTTTATGGTAGAGAAACGAGAAAGATTATAGTAAACATGATGAGGGAACCTCTATTCTCTATGGTCCTACCGATTTGGAAACACAGTCTGGAACACTGAACTTGGACAGGTGATAGTCCTGTCACTTTCTGTGTCTCATCTATCAAATGCAACTTAGAATGTTTTTCAATGTTGGCCATAATAATCCCCCATCACAATTCTTTTCTGCAATGTAGGATTGTAGTTATCATGAAGATACAGATTCTACCACTTGATATCCTAGAATCTAGGCAGGAAGTATGAGTTATCAACAGACTATACACCACGTGACATTGTAATTGTCCTGGTTGTAGATTTCAATTAGCCCACAGGCTTTTGCACCTCTTGGAAATCGAGCCCATGTTGTAAGTGTGTGGATGCTAAAATGCAGGTGCTATCAGAAGATGAAGCCAGGCAGAGAGGCCTGCAAAAGATGTGAGAGTAACTGGTGAGAACAAAAGTGAACAAGGAAGAGTGGGCAGTAATTGCATAAGTGAAGAAGCCACCTTGAACTTCACCCAGATGCCTCAGTCTCAGCTGCTATTGACCACAAACATGAGTTTCCTACTAGGAATAGCTCCGCTTAAGAGAGAGAGAAATATTTCAAGATATATCTTCATTATTTTAAGACATACTTAGTGTTATGGTTTATAGAGAGAGCTACCTCAGAGTCTCATGGGTGACACTTTAGGGAGGTGAAAGGACAATGGGGGCATGATACCCAAGTAGAGCAATCCATTGATGAATTTATAGCTGCACATGATGTGGAGAGGTGAGGAGGAGCTTCATGGTAGGTGTGACATGGCAGGATACATCTCCCTCTTATATCCCTGGTTTATTCCTTGTTTACTATCTTTCATGCCATGAAGTGTTTTTTGTGAACCAAAATTAACCTCTCCTCTAACTTGTTGATGTCAATTTTTTTTTCCCCAGCAAGGTGGAAAAAAAAAACTAAGACACTCAATTTAAAGAATAATTAGAACCACGTAGTGAATAAATTCCTGGAATATAGTAGGTACTAAGTCTGTTGTTACTGAATAGAGAAACACGTTAATACAGTATATAGGAAGTAGATGTAGAAGTTACAGAGAAGTGAATCTTCTGAAAGAGATGGAAAAACCCTCTTCTATAACCTTTCTCTGAAAATGGTCTTGTTTGGAAAGCCTCGTGCAGTCTGTGGCTGTATGACCCTGAGCACATCCAATTTTGCTCGAAATGCCTCCTGCACTGCACATCTTTCAAGACTAACACAGGTGAATTAACATGGGCTCTTTTCACTGCTGAGTCAGGCAACAAGTCAGACCTCAGGAACTACAGAGGTTTCAGGGGTGTGTTTCTGGGGTTGAAACCTAACATGAAATGATCCTTTTGATGGCAGCTACAAATTGAGAATTTTAATCCTGGAAAGTGTTAAGATTTAAAGGGCACTTAGTCATTTCTAGTTGACAGTTCATCAAAATGTTGCCTTTCTCATTTCCCTATGCCTGATCTGGGCAGTCACTACTTGTATATAAATAATGCAAATAGGAAAGAATATTTAATTAAGACTGGCCATCAGTGAACTTACCTTCCTCTGGATGCCTTGATTTTCACTTGTTTTAAGTCTAACATGATAAAGAGAAGTAGTTATTTAGTGATTGATCAGCTTTGTCTAGAATTAAAAGAGTTTCTGCCACCAAAGCCCATTCTTACCTTCAGAAATAAAGGCTGTGATTTTTGGGGAAAAAAGAAATAATTACACACTTAAATGGATAATTGTCCAGGTTCAGGAAAAGTCTTTCTGCTATGCCTGATACTTATGCATAGACCCACATGCCTTGTCTCTCTTGTATTTCCAGGCATAGGCATGCACACACACACACACACACACACACACACACACACACACACACTTTCTCTATGGTCAGATTTCAGTTTTTCCAGTTGTACTCATATCAAGCAGATACACTATTATTTCTTTTAAAGGATTCAAGCACATTTTGAGCTAAAACTGCTCTGCAATCATTGTGTAAAATGTATAAAACATAGAAAGACATTTCCAGTGTATTTTGAAACTGTAAGGTTGGATCCCTCTGCTATAGCCTATACTACATACTCCAATATTGCTTGTTCCTAAAACCATCTCTGATGTAGATTCTGGGGTGCAAGTCAATAGAACTGAGTTATAGAACTTGAGGTGAAGAATTGGCTTAATACAGCATAAGGATCTCTCATTATAGTTCAGGCTTGAATATGAGTTGATATTTGCATTTATATTAACAAGCAATGGGCAGACATACATGAAATAAAACAAGTATTGTTTGGAACTCTGCATAGCTATCAATGACATGAGCAAATTCTTTATCAGATAATAATTTTCAAGTGCTACAACAATCATTTCCTCAACTGTTTGTATTATACAAGACAGAAGCTGTAGAACAAAAACAATTTCAAATTTTTTTTAATTTTATTTATTTATTTATTTATTTATTTATTTATTTTTGTCTTTTTGAGACAGGGTCTTGCTATGCAGTTCAGGCTAGCCTTGAGCTCACTTTTGTAGCCCAGGCTGGTCTGGAACTCGCACCAATCCTCCTGCCTCAGCCTCCTGAATGCTGGGATTACAGGTGTGCACCACCACGCCCGGCAACAATTTCAATTTAATCTGCACTATTTTTCTTCAACTTAGATAATGAAGCAAGAGATTGAAGAAAGGAATGGCTTATTTTTTAACAGTTAGTAGAGGTTTCTGTCCATACTCCTCTGGCTCCAAGGCAAATGGCAGCAGTTTATGGCGGCAGAAAATAACAAAGAGCAGAGGAGGAGCAACAGCTGCAGCGCCCATCACAACTCTTTCTCTTCCTTCTCTGCTGGCTAATAAAGACCTGTAATCCCCTGAGAAGATCTCAAGAGGTGCGGCTCCGGAGATGAAGTTCTTCCAAAGCAACACCTCTGTGAAGTGGCAGGGCCAAGATCTGAATCCTCCCAGAAAGTGGGGCACAGAAAACTTCCTCAACTCCTTTATAAACCCTTTCTGTAGTGAGTCACTCTGGGGTTGGGGAGGGGTCTCCCAGCTTTAGAGCGGGGCCTCCCATGCCTCAGGGCATGGAGCCAAGCTTCAGACATCTCAATTTGGCTTAACGTATCAAGCATCACATAGGTCAAATCATAGAGCACATGTCCTTTCCACTGGGCCACATCTGAGATTCTTAAACACTAATTCATGGTAGGTTATCTTCTTTGTATCCAAAACTAGTTTCTTTTGTGTTCCTGTGCTATTTTTGATAACACAATTAATCGGTATTTATCCAAATAAAACTACAAACATAATAGTTGAAATGTTAATTTTGTGCCTTGGCCTTAAACTCTGAGTCTACATTGTTATACTAAACCTAACGCTAGTCAAGAACTACATAATGTACAAATGCATATTCTAAATATTTTTATTTTAAAGAATGCACCATGTTTTACTTATAGAATTGTCTCCTCTGAAGTTTAGAATACCTTATAATTTTCCACATATCTTTGCCTTTCTAAAAACTATTAGAGTGAGTATAAAGCTAGAAAAGTTCAACAATTATCTGTGTCTGTAATCAAGGACTTTTTAGAAGGAATTTGCCACTATGTGTTGCATTGCAAAGTGCTGTATTCAACTTAGTTGCTCAGATGACCAGATATGTGCGTGAAAAATTGAAAAAAAGAAAGAGAAAAGCAGAAAAAAAAGTTGTAAGACATTAAGAACAAAGAAAGAGGGATTGGGAGATAGCTCAGTGGTCTAAGTACCTACCTGTAAGTGCAAGGTCCTAAGTTTTATCCACGGCACTGCATATTGTGCCTGCTGCACTGGCCAAGGAACCCAGGCGTGATAGCGCATGCCTGTAATCCCAATGCTGGGGAGGCTGAAACAGGAGGATCACTATAAGTCCAAGCTGTGGAGGGGGACTCTGTATCAAACAGGTATATAAAAATTAAAAAAAAAAAAGAAGAAAAAGAAAAATATTTTTAAAATATTCAAGAATTTAAGCATTAACTGTCCTTTCATTAAAGAAAGCCTTATTGGCAGGCTATTATACTATGGCTGCTTACATTTCAGAAATCATCATTGTGCAAATATGTCTTCAGTAGGAAAATACATAAAATTGTCCTGCGTTTCTTCAGTAAAAACTATAGGGATCCACTGGTCTCATTGCAATTGCTTCTACCCAGGAAGAAACAGCAGTAGGAATGAGAATGATAGACAAGAAGACAAAAGCTGGGTTAGGTGGCTACTGGTCTGTCTGATAGGCAAGACTAATGCATAAAACTTGTATTTCTTTACACTTTTGCAAAGTTTGTAACGCATGACAGAAGGTTGTCTAGTGGCTAATAACTGACCTGAACCAGGCAGAATGTTTATCTCAGGACTGAGGTAAGCTTGCTTGCTTTAGGCAGCGAGGCCCAATCCCACCTATACGCATTTGATCAATTTTCTAGTTTCCTCAGCTCTCAACAAAAACTACTCTGATGTTTTGGATCTATGAGTAACCAAGGCCATATAGAAAAAGTTATGGTGTACCACTACTGGGTAACTGCAACAAAAAAGGCTAAAGTATTTCAAGGAAATGGTGAGTGCTATACAGAAATAGACATGGAGCCTGCACAAACAGGAAGTCCGCAGACTTTCCAGGTGTGTATGTTTCTAAGTCATTCAAATAATTCCTTAAGGCATCTTCTATTTTTAATATACCACACTCTTAGAACATAGTTAATTAAATGGCCAGAGGAGACTTACAGAGCTGGGAAAATCTGACTTTGGGTCTCAATCCTAATTGAGGGCTGGGAAGAGAGTTCAGCAGCATAAGCACCTGTCTGGCCAGTGCAAGATCCCAAGTTACATCTCTGGTACTTCATGCCATATGGGCCCTTAACCCTGGACATGGTGGCACATGCCTGTAATCCCAGCACAGGGGAGGCTGAGACAGGAGGATCACTACTATTCCAAACTAGTAAACACACACACACACACACACACACACACACACACACACACACACAGGAAAAACTAACTGGTGTAGACTCTGGCTTCTCATGCCATATTAACTTGATTACAAAAATATAAAATATTTCATTTAGAATGAAAAATAAAAAGCAAACAATCACAGGAACTAAACTACTCGTCTCAATCACTACTGATAAAATTCAGAGCAACAGATAAAAAGACAAAGTGGCTTTCAGAGAAGGAAGATTCAGGGAGTTCTTTAGTTCTGCATTCACTCCTAGAGGCAGTTACCCACATTTCACAGCAGTGTCCCCAGGATTCTAGAGAAAATGGAATACTTTGTCTACCTGTAATATTGTGCCATGATTTTTATCAAGAAAAGAAAAATGAAGCCTATAGATCTGAATAAGTAGTTATTTTTCTTGTATGCTATTACACACTACTTATTCTCGTGTTTGTTATATCCACTGCATTTATCCAA
Organism: Myocastor coypus; assembly: GCA_004027025.1. Taxonomy (NCBI): domain Eukaryota; kingdom Metazoa; phylum Chordata; class Mammalia; order Rodentia; family Myocastoridae; genus Myocastor; species Myocastor coypus. The sequence continues at coordinate 5,926 of PVJA010048065.1, read as the reverse complement.
AAAAAAAAAAGAAATTAATTGGTTTGAATTTGGCAGAAATGTCCTTGATTTTTTGCTAGTTAAATTCACTATGGACTTTGTTTTTGAAGACAAAGTCAAAGTAGAGATGAAGCATGTTTGCTCCATGAAAGAACACGATTTGGATCTCAGCTGTGCCTTATTTCTAAGATATGGACAATAATGTCTTTCCTAATATGATATGCTTAGGATTATATATATATATGTGTGTGTGTGTGTGTGTGTATATATATATATATATATATATATGGCTTAGTTGGTATTAATAGTCCAATGGATTCCTATCATTATTAACTTTCATTGACATTATTATTACATGGCTTTTTGTTTGTGTGATGGAACCATTGTTTCTGTGGTATCAACACCACAAAATTATCAGTGGAATATAAAAATATGGTAGAAATGCATTTATTCATAAATAATAAAAATTACATTTTATAAGCATCAGAAAAAAAGTATATTATTTTCTAAGTATGAAGTTAATATATGATCATGGCAAAAATTAAAATACTAAATGGTCAATGTCTTAGAAATTAAATATTTCTCATGACTATATACTTTCTAGATCTGACTTGATTCTTTCAGATGGATATAAGGAAATATTCACACATATATGTATGGGTATGAAAACATACTTTTTGCTCTTTTTTAAGTCATTCAGTTTGTCTCAATAATATGACTGTCTTAGTTACTTTTCTTGTCACTGAGGCAAAATGTCCAACAGGCAACTTTGAGAGAACTGCTCCTTTCTGACAGCTTGTCGCGGCTTTTGTTCACAGTCAGCTGGCTCTAAGGCAGGGTGATGTGACAGAGGAGCAAAACAGAGGAGAAAGAATCTGTGGCAAAGCCGGGCTGGCAGAAGGCAGAGAAGCAGCAAAGAGTCGGCAGCCGAAGCAGCGCAGAAGCTTTGTTTCTGTTCCTTACACAGTATTCCATCTAGGCTACCTGCCCAAAAGATGGGAAACCCTTAATCCCAGCGTGTCACAACTTAGATCTAGTCACCTCCAAAAAAGTTCACCCATGACCATGTGAGGCTTTAGAGAACATTTAGATACAAGTCATTGATCTAGTAATGTTTAGAAGTAATGAAATGATTTCATTCTTAAATTCTGTTTTCCATTACTTGATGAACTATCCTTTTACATATCGTAACCCTGAAGGTTAAGCTAATAAACTTGCAGCAATCTCAAAATATGACCAAAGAAATTAAAGGTACATGCTAGAAAATGGTTGCCTATTTTCCTGATTCTTTGACAAACAGCTGAAAGACCTCCAGCAGGATTGAGAGCATTTTTTTCATTAATGATGAACAAGATTAGTGTGTTAAATATTTCGAAGTCCCTTAAATGTTAGTACATATTTTAAAGGGCAGAGTGTTCTCTCCTCATATCACAGCAAAAGTTTAAGCACAAATTTGCAGAATATATCTTAAAAGAGTGAAATGTGTCAAAGTAAGAAAAATGAAGATATTTCAGTGACATTTAACATGAGACGAAGTAGATTGGGCAGTGAATGTAGGAAAATGGAACAAACAAAAGTATACATATATTAAGGAAAAGATTGTCTTTAGTCTGTCTTCACAATCACAAATATGTGGCATGAAAAGGTCAAAAGTGAAAGTATGTTCCACTTTTATAAATCATTTGTTTTATCTTACTCTCATAAATCAAGAAATATATTTCAGAATGCATGAAAAATAATGCAAATTAGAGATATCAGCAATAAGTTGGGGATTAGGATCCCAAAGTGCAGGTTTGGAGTGGCTTAGTTATCATCAGAGTGCTGAGGTGAAAAGGCGATTGTAGGGCCCCATGAGGAGCCGCCAAGAACAAACTGTGTCTCATGAATGCCTTAGATTTTAAGTTTCTTTCCTAAACTTGCTGATGATTGGAATTTTACCAGTATACTTTATCAGAAAAACAGCAATAATGTTTCACAAAGTCCATCTTGCTTTGGTTTTGAGTAATAGAGGATATGAATTATAGACTTCTAGTTTCTTTGGAGTGAGTCTAAGGTTATACACTAATTTTCTTTCTCAAAGTTTTTATCAGTGACTCAAAGGAAACTTAAGATACATTCTATATCGCATTTTCAAGTGATTCAAAACTAGAAAAGGCAAATGGATGGAGAACCAGAACTTCTTTGGAATGTGGGCCTTCAGTAGAATTGGAAAAGCATAAAATTAAATTCTAGAGAGTTTTAGCTGTGGCAAGCCTCACCCTGTGCCTAGCAGGTAGACTCACCAATGAAAGAAGCAGATCCTTTGTAAGGATGGCATAACATATGTAATAACTGGACTGCAGTTTCAAATTTGTCAAAATAAACAGTTCAATCAAAAATAAGTACATTATTACGTTCAGAGGGAGAACAGATTAAGTATCACTGATATTGTGGATTCAAAGACATTATGTTTTTCACTTTTCTTTCTTTTTCTCAGTTATGCCATAATGTTTCATGGAGTAACCTCTAATGAAAACTGCTATATCAGCCGCTAAGAATTCTGACAAGCTAGGACAGTATCATAGCGTCAGAAAGTTTGGCACTGCATAAATGTGACTTAATATACAGAGCAAGTATTTTAAAATAAAAAAGATTACTCTTTTGTCTCAAGGTCTGGTCCACAGCAGGGGTCTGTCTCTTTCAAAGTTACAAAGTCATCTTGTCTCCCATATTGTCAGCCACATACTTCCCTACAGATGGGCCTCAGTGATTGATATTCTTTTTTTTTTTTTTTAATTTTATTTATTTATTTTTTCTTGTTTCAGAACTTTTGTTTGTTTATTTACTCATTTTTATAGCCGGCTCAGCCCACCCCGAGGGCAGGGCTGGTGCAGCATGTGGTGCCGGGGATCGAACTGAGGTCCCTGAAGCTGCCCAAGCTTTCCCAAGCAGGCGCTTTAGACCACTGAGCCATCCCGCCGGGCCCAGTGATTGATATTCTAAATAGGTATCAATTGCCTTAAAAGACTGTAAATGAGTCACTAACTCAACCTCCAGCTGGAAGAGGCCCTGTTCCATATTCATGTCTGTTTGCTGTGAGACTTGCTTCCCCATTCAGTTCCAACTTAATCAATTTTACCTGAGCAGTGGTGCTTATAATTTCATTGGTTGACCACAGTTTTGTCCCACCTCATGCCCACCTAAGGGAGTTCCCATGTTCTCCACCAGTTTAGACCCACTTCACCATATAGTTTTACTCTGTAAGTCCCTGAAAGAGACAGCTTCTGGTGATCAACCAATCAGGGTCCCTCTTCTGTCCCTTTCTTGGACAGGAGCTTTCTTTCCCCCAATAAATATATTCTGTTCATGCAAAAATTAAAAAATAGGAAAAAAAGATTCAAATTCAATTTGTCATTCTACTTCCTTAATGAAGTCTTTGGGCAAGTTACTAAAACATTTTGTGATTAGTTTTTATAATATGTAGAAATCAATAATAATTGCTGTTGCCCAGTGTGCCCTTAGAATTAAATGCAACAGTGGATGAGATCACTAAATGTAAATATTGAGAGAATTGCAATTTATAAAAGAAAATTGGAGAGAAATTTCTAAAATAAAAGAAAAAGAATAATCAACAATACCAAAAAAGTGTTATTGTTCTTTGTGGAGCTACCAGACACTATTTTAAATCAATCTTTGTTCTTATTTTTTATTTGTAACTTGAAATCATGGAATCTTTCAAATGTATACATAGAAAAATTTTACAATGACCCTTCCTCTGTGTAAGCATTACAAACTTTAAAAATTATCAGTGTATTTTTCTCTTAATTTCTTTTGCTTTTTTCTTTTTTGTTATGATTTTCTTCTCTAAATTCTACTGTACCTTAATTCCTTCTTTTAAAAAATCTAATTATGGGAAGCAGGAGAGCAGTGGTTGCACACAGGCACAGACACACACACACACACACACACGCACACACACACACGCATGCACACATGCACGCACATGCACACACACACACACACACATGCACATACTCTAATTAGGCTGCTTGTTTAAAATCCTACATGCATAAATTACTAGCTGTGTAACTGGACTGATTTAATATAATCTAGCTTGTCTTAAACTTCTTCATCTGTAAAATGGTAATAATAAAGATTTTGTGAGGATTAAATGAGCTAATTAAGGTAAAAATCTCTGCACACTACAAGTAGGTAGTAAACATTCAATAAATGTTAGCTATTAGGATTCTAATTTCCAAGTAATTTGCGTGTTTTATGCTGATGCTATTAATTTGTATCTTTATTGCAGTAATCATGGAGAATGTGGACTGTAACAATGCTTTTCCTGATTCTTAAATTATTGAATTGAGTTTTGCTTTCAAAAAAAAAATTTAGATGATTAGAGGTTTTCAAACATTTGATGTGTCCTTAAAAGAGAGTGTATTTTTAGTTTTTAGAGTAGAAAATTCAATATATAGCTGTAAATCAATGCAATTAATTTTTTATTTCACCATTTTCATAGTTATTTATGGTCCATCTGATCTTTAAAAATTTGAAAGGCCTTTCAGAGCCATAGCATACTTCATGGATATCATAATATCCTTTTTTTTTTTTCATATAATCAACTCAATTACCTCAAGAATGAAGGTGGTCACATTCTTGTGATTCCCCTTCTTGTGTGTCTCTGGCACCACAGAAATGACTCACACTTGCCAGCCCCTTTCCAGCTGGATGTACAGACTCTTCACACTCTCCTTCCCCAGGCTCTAACCTACTTTTCCTTACATCTTAAAATGCCTTACCTCCTTCAAAGATTAAATCTTATTTCTTTGTATTCCTTGCAAGATTTTGCATCTTTACTTCCCATTGCTTACCAGCTTGGAATTTCCAGTTGTTTCTTTGACTCCTTACTCAGTTTTAGAGAACTCTGGTCTGCTCAAGCATGAGGGTTAGGGTACCCCTCCTGTGTTTTGGCATCCCTCTCTGCTGAGCACTGCATGCAGAGGCTGCACATGGAAATGCCTGAGGAAAGAAGGCACACTTCCTCTGATCAGATATTGGCTTTGCTACTTACTAGCTGTGTGGCTCTGATCGGAGCATCTAGCTTTTTAGGCATTGCTATTCTTCTGCATCAAATATACATAATTAATATCTACCTTATAGATATACTCTGTAGGTGCAATTACAAACATTTTTAAAGCATTGGTAACGATATGCTAAGTGTACTGGAAATATTGTAAACAAGGCAGATGTGGTCTTTTCTCTTATAAATTTATTTTCTAAAGGGAAAGGTGAAGAAAAATAGGAAAGATAATGGTAGGCATGATTAAAAGAAAAAAAACAATGAAGAGGAGGAGGACAAGGGAGAGAGAAAAGAAGGAAGAAATAGAAGTATATTGAGTAGGAAGGATGGCTGCTATGTTAAAAGAACATGAGGATGATTTATACTGTCGCCAAGAATGCCAAGTCTGCAGATCTGACATCTAAACTGAGATCTGAGCAACAGGAAAGAACTACTCATGGGACTTACTCAGGGAACAAATATTTCTAGTCAGAGGATCACAGGAGCTCCTAAATTATAAATAAGCTAAGGATGACTGGAAACAGCACAACAGCCAATGAGGGTGAGGGAAAATAAGAGAGAGGAAAATTGTAGGCAGTTTTTTATCAGAGGCAGTACACAAAGAAAGAGAAAGGAGCTTCAAGATACTTAAAATCCATAAAATGCAGAGCTAGATTAGTATGGTGAGCTGTAAGAGCTTTAAATCAACATCCTTCAACATTGCCAGTTTCACTGGTAACCCACTGCCATTACGAAACTTTGGACTGTGTATACAAATACTTCCTCCTAGTTCAGAGAGAAGAAAACTTTTCTTCTTCTTCTTCTTCTTCTTCTTCTTCTTCTTCTTCTTCTTCTTCTTCTTCTTCTTCTTCTTCTTCTTCTTCTTCTTCTTCTTCTTCTTCTTCT
>PVJA010048064.1:0-14285 GCA_004027025.1 Myocastor coypus | reverse complement strand
CCTGTAGATCCTTCCCTAAAAATTAAAAAAATATATTTATATATCAAGAGCTTATGACAGTATCTTGTAATTAATGGTATATGATTAGTAGTTATCATTTATGAATTTTTATTTTTAAGTGCTTACCTTTTACACTGATCTATGAGTTCATATCTGACCAAGGTTAGGCATATACTGTTCATTTTTGTAATCATGATGCTTTTTAAACTTTTGAGATAACTGTAAATTCACATACAACTGTAACAGGAAATCCCATTTAACTTAAATTCTCCCAGTAGTAACATCTTGAAAACCTAGTGCAGAATATTACAAAAAGATATTTATATTTACACAATTAAGATTCAAATCATTTCCATCATGTTGATCTTTTAATATACACACTTCCCATTTCTCTCTTTGCACTAATCCTTAACCCTTAGCAACCAATAATCTGTTTTCTATTCCACAATGGACCTTTTCCTGAAGTAGTAGGCATCAAACCTACAGCCTTGCACACTCTACCACTAAAGGTATATCCCCAGTCCTAACTATAAGTTCTTCAAGCAAAATCCTTTGGAAATGCAAGTTGCATACTATTTTTACATGTTATCACTCTTTATTAATTATTATATAGTATTCCACTTTATGATTTACATTACAATTTTACTCTTCACCCATTTAAGGAAATCAAAATTGTTTCCAGTTTTTAACTGTTATACATAAGGCTTTATTGATGGCACAATTATGTGTGAACATAAGCTTTAATTTCCCTAAATGTCCAGGAATGCAACTGCTAAGTCATATAATAGTTGCATGTTTAAGTTTTGGTTTTGTTGTTTACAGTACTAAGGATTGAACAAAGGGTCTTGCTAGACAACTGCTGTAACACTAAGCCATACCTCAGTCTCATATATTTTAATTTTTTAAGAAACTACCAGGGCCAGCCAAATAACTCAGTGAACTAAAGCACCTACTTAGGCAAAGCACAGTAGACTAGGTTTGATCCCTGCCCCTGGGGTGAGCTGAAACAGTGACTGAGACTGGATATGGTGGCACATGCCTATAACCCCCATATTTGGGAGGCTGAAAGCAAGAGAATCACTACGTGTCCGATCTGTGTAGTGAGATCCCGAAGACCCTGCACCCTGTACCCTGTAGACCCTACACTAAATACATTAAAAAAAGAAAAACTACCAATCTGTTTTGAAAATTTTACATGTCTACCAAAACTTATGATTTTTGTTTTTCTGCATCCTCACCAATATTCTGGTGCTAATGCTATTTTTGTTTTATTCACTCTGATAGGTATGTGGTGATATTGCATGGTGATTTTAATTTGCATCAGTCTAATGGCATATGATGTTATGTATTTTTTTTCATCTACTATCTATATATCCTTTCTGGTGAAATACTTATACCTTTTGCTCACTTGTTAACTGGATTATGCTCTTTCTGATAGTAAGTTTAAATGTTCCTTATATTCTACTACTTGCCTTTTATTTGATGTGTGGTTCACAAATATTTATTCCAGCCTGAAGTTTATCATTCTCTCTCCTTACCCACTTTGGTGCTGAGATTGAACCTAAAGCCACATGCATTGCTAGGCAAGCACTCTTCAGTTGAACTATATCTTCAGCCATATGGCTTGTTTAGTCAACCTATTAATCAGTTCTTTCATACAGTACAAGTATGGAATTCATGAAGTCTAATTTATAGAATTTCCTTTTGTAAATTATGCTTTGTGTATGAATTCTAAGAACTATTTATGTACCCCTTGATCTAGAAGATTCTTTTCTAAAAGTTTTATAGTTTTACATTTTGCATTTAAATTTGTTATCAATTTTGAGTTAATTGGGGCTGATAGGATGGCTCAATGGTCTAAAGTGCCTGTTTAGGAAAGCTTAGGCAGCCACAGGGACCACGGTTTGATCCCCAGCACCACATGCTGTGCCAGCCCTGCCTCAGGGCAGGCTGAGCCAGCCATAAAAATAAAATAAAATAAAATAGGGGCCCAGTGGGATGGCTCAGCGGTCTAAAGCGCCTGCTTGGGAAAGCTTGGACGGCTTCAGGGACCGCGGTTCGATCCCCGGCACCACATGCTGTGCCAGCCCTGTCTTCGGGGTGGGCTGAGCCGGCCATAAAAATAAGTGAATAAACAAACAAAGGTTCTGAAACAAGAAAAAAAATAAAATAAAATAAAATAAAAATTTGAGTTAATTTTGTGTAAGGTATGAAATATAGATCAAATAATATTATTAGTCTATGGATATCTAGTGGTATTGATTTTCTGAAAGATTTTTGTTTCCTCCAATAAATTGCTTTTGCACATTTTAAAAATTCAGGATCACAAAAAAGATTGAAGAAAACAAGGTTAATATGCAAAGTAATTTGTTTTCCTATATGCCAGCAATGAACAATTGAAGTTTAAAATCTAAAACATAATATTATTTACATTAACATAAAAAAGAGAAGGATATATATATATATATATATATATATATATATATAGTTAAACTATATACAAGATTGGGCTGGGGAGATGGCTCAGTAGAATAAGTGCTCGCCTGGCAAGCACAAGGTCCTGAGTTTAATCCCCCACACTGAAGAAAAAAAAAAAAAAAAAAAAAAGAAAGGTAGATAGATCTATGTGAGAAAAGTTATAAAACTCTGATAAAAGAAATGAAAGATATAAATAACGAGACTATTAAGATTTCAATATGTGCCTTCTGCCACAGCAACCACTGAAGAACAGTAGCCATGGACCTCTGCTATCCCATGGCCATAGGCCTCAACAAGGGCCACAAGGTGACTAAGAATGTGAGCAAACCAAGGCACAGCTACCACCACAAATGCCTCACAAAACACACCAAGTTCAGGCGGGACATGATCCGGAAGGTATGAGGCTTCACCTGCTATGAGCAGCGCACCATGGAGCTGCTCAAGGTCTCCGAGGACGAATACCCCTCAAATTCATCAAGAAAACGGTGGGAGGCTGGGGATTTAGCTCCATGGCACAAGTGCCTGCCTAACAAGTGCAAGGTTGTGAGTTTGAACCCCAGTCCCACAAAAAAAAGGGTGGGGACACACATCTGCACCAAGAGGAAGTGTGAGAAACTGAGCAACATGCTGGCCACCATGAGGAAGGCAGCTGCCAAGAAGGACTGAGCCCCTCTGGAATACAGCTTTGCAGGAAAAAAAAAAAAAAAAAAGATTTCAATATGTGAATGGGTAACCTGTGATGTATCTAGAAAATGGAATATTATTCAGTCCTAAAAACAAATGAGCTGGAGACTGGAGAGATAGCTCAGTGGTCTAAGCACCTGCCTGGGTTCAATCCCCTGTACCACATGCCATTCCAGCCCTGTGCCAAGCCAGCCATCAAAACCAGTCATGTTGGTACACCCCTGTAATTCTAGTGCTGGGAAGTCTGAGACAGGAGGATCAGTATGAGTCTGAGCTGCATAGCAAGATCCTGTACTAAATAAATAAAAGATATTTTAAAAACATATGGAAAAGAAATAAGCTGCCAAGCCATGAAAAGATAAAAAAGAACCTTGAAGGAATATAACTAAATAAAAAGTTAAAAAAAAAAAAAAAAGCCAGCTAGAAAAGTGATATGGCCGGGCATGGTGGCTCACGCCTGTAATCCCAGCACTCGGGAGGCTGAGGCAGGAGGATTGGTGCGAGTTCGAGACCAGCCTGGGCTACAAAAGTGAGCGCAGGACCAGCCTCAACTGCATAGCGAGACCCTGTCTCAAAAAGACAAAAAAAAAAAGAAAAGTGATATGTTCTATGATTCCAAGTATATGACATTTTGAAAAGGTAAAATTTCAGAGACAGTACAGTCAGTGGTTGCTAGCCATCTTTCAGGTGGCAGCAAGCAAAGAATGAATAAGTGGAGCACTGAAGATATTGAGGACACTAAGTAACTATTTGTATAGGGCCGGCAAGATGGTTCAGCAGTCTAAAGCACCTGCTTAGGAAAGCTTAGGCAATCTCAGGGACTGTGGTTCAATCCTGGGCACCACATGCTGTGCCAGCCCCACCCCCAGGGCAGTCTGAGCTGGCCATAATACAAATAAAATAAAACTATGTGTACGATAATAGGTGTATGTTATGCACTAGTCAAAATCATAGATCTGTTCAATACAAAGAATAGGCCCTAACTAATGTAATTTCTTTTTTAGTACTATAGATTGAGTTCAGAGGACCAGTGAAATAGCTCAGCAGTCTAAAGTGCTGTTTAAGCACGCTTAGGCAAGCTTAGGCAACCACAGGGATTACGGTTCGAAGCCTGGCACCACAGGCTGTGCCAGCCCCACCCCTAGGGCAAGCTGAGCCAGCCATAACATAAATAAAGTTTTTTTAAAAAACGTAGATTGAACTCAGAGCTTTTGCACTGAACTACAACCCTAGCCCATTCACCTGCCCATCCATCCATCCATCAACCCATCCACTGGCTTACCTACTTACCTACTACCTATTTAAATTGTGAGACAGGTTCTCACTGAGTCACAGAGTTGCTCAGGCTGAACTGTAAACTTGTGGTTCTCCTGCCTCAACCTCTGACAGTGCTTGGATTGCAGTATGCACTAACATGTCAGGTAAAAAATTATATACTTTTAAACAAAGACAAGTACCAGCTCAGTATATTTATGTGGCTCTATTTCTGGAACCTCTATTCTATTGTTTTGATCAATGTGCTATACCACCAACATAACAGTGCTTATTACATCTACATAACTACTTATAACTACTTTTAAAATAATACAGACTTCTTCCTACTTTACTGTTTTATTTAAAGATTATCTACATATAATAATTCTTTTGTCTTTCCATATGTATTTTAGCATAGTCTTGCCTACAGCCACAAGAAATTTTGATAAGGTTTTGAGAATAACAATAACTGTATTTTGGAAAGAAGTGAACTTTTAATTGTATTAAGTCTTCTATGATATGGATTGTCTTTCCCATTTATTTAGATCAATATCTTTGTTAAATTTTCTGTTATGTATTTGTGATACATTATACATTCATTTTGAGGAATTAGTGCATATACATATCACATCTCTATTCTTTTACTCCCCTTTTCCCTCTCCTTCCTCCTGTCTCTCCATGTTCTCAGACCCCTTTCCCTCCTCCAAAGTCTGTCTCCCTATTTGTAATCATCTATCTTTATTTTGTTCTTTAAATTATTTAGACAAGCTTAAACACTGCATGATTTATCTTATAAGAGAAACTAAAATTATAAATAAAAAGGCAAAAAAAGATAAACAATGAGATAAGATTTTTTTCAAAAGGTAAAGGGACCATGAAATGGAGGGAGGGAAGGGGAAAGGCATGGTAAAAAGAATTAAGCTATCTCAGGGCTGGCCAGGTAGCTCAGCAAATTAAAGCACCTACTTAGGCAGACTCAGGGACCAGGGTTCAATCCCAAGCTCCTAAACATAACAGCAAATGAGACTGGGCATGGTGGTGCACACCTATAATCCCAGTGCTTGGGAGGCTGCAAACAGGAAGATCATTACGAGTTCGATCTGTCTAGTGAGACCTGTAGACCCTGTACTAAATACATTTTTTAAATAAGAATTAAACTACCTTACATACGTGCACCAATTCCCTATAAAGATTGTAATCATTATCTACTACGAACATGTACTAACAAAAATTTTAAAATCCTACTCCAAAACTCCTACTCTTACCATTATTCAAACTTTGTAACTTTCAGTCTCAAACATATCATTCACCTCTAGGATTTCAAATACACTTTTCTTTACCTAATACTACCTAAGCTGGTTAATTCTTACTCAACCTTCATCTCAAATTAGCATCATCTACTAAAGGTTTTGCTTCATTTCCTAGAACAAATAAAAGCCTAAACTCAGACCTAATATAAATAATGTAAACAAACACAATATAAAATGGTGTTAGTATACTAGTATGAGAAGTGGTAAAATAATAGAATCTTTTTTTTTTTTTTTCTTTTCATGGAGATTCACAGTGAACTTTTTTTTGGCTCGAAATTTTTTTTAATTTTATTTTTTATTACTTTTAATAAGAGATAACAATATGAGAGTTTCAAAACATGTTAGTAGCACATTTGCAATAGTTGAGACACTGCAGATTGTTGTCCTCACAAATGTTATACAGAGCACAGGGTGCAGTCACAGTGAACTTTGAAAACAGTTTTAAAGATTGAAGTGGGTTTACACATGTTCACACACATAAACACACACCTTGCAAAGAAGGGAAGAAGTGAGCAAAGTGTCCACACAAACACATGAACACAGTACAAGTGCAATGTATGAGGAATGAGAAAGCTTCAAGAAAGAAAAAGGAGAAAGAGTTCCAGAGACAAGTGATTCAGTATTATAGAATGAAATATAAAGGATGGAATAAAGTACAAAGATCTGAGAGATCCTATTTAGTATTTTGTAAAAACAGTCTGAAGACCACCAAATCTGCTGCAGAATCATACAACACTTGTTAAAAATGCTATTTTCCAGGCTTCATCTCAGATCTAATTAGTCAGAATCTCCAAAGTCATGAGCTCAGGAATCTGTAAGCTTAAAATTGACCAAGAGATCCTACATATACCAGCTGAGAAATGTAGGTGACAATTTTTCAACAGAAGAAAATTTTACCTTTATCCTAAAAAAAAGTCATTTAAATAGTTTATTATCTTTGTAAGCATTAAAAAAACGATGTTCCTGTTTAACAAATAGGGTTTAGCAAAATTTAAGACTCGGTAATAATTTATACCATAACCTGGATCTCCTCCATACTAGGGAAGATTAGCCAACTTAAGCAAACCAAAGAAGGAATATAACATGAAGCCTTTTGTATTGAATGACTTGAGGTAAAAACCTGAATTACTGGTAGATTTTCATAAGTAGACATTTATTGTGGGCTCTGAAATGAAAGGAAATCCAAACTCATCTAGGTACAACTCCTCTGTGACATCAGGGATTTGTAAGAGTGGATTGTACTGTGTGCCTGAAAGGACTATGACTGAAAATGAATAAAGAAAGAAATCTTGGGTCTCTCAGACTGAAAAAGTTATCTTGTCCATTGAGTAATCCTCACTTGAGGATTACTTGAGGCTTTTGTCAAAGGCCAGAGCAGTGAAATTTTGCTGTGTGAGACTAGCAGAATCATAGAGGTAGGTGTTTATACAACCTGGCAGCAAAGAACAGTGATACAGACTGAAAGTTACCAAGATTTTTTTTTGCACTAAGAAGTAAAAGTAAGATATATACTTTATGTTTGGAGTGAACCAATCCTATAAAGTCTTCAGACAATACAGTGCAAAAGGGAAATGCCTGTATGTCAGACAATATATTGGAAATCAATACATTGGCATTGGTATATTTCGGACAATATATTGATCACGCAACTAAATGTAAAATATTAGGACCTGAGTTGACATTAATCTAAATTAGAGAAACAAGAGATAGGCTGTATTTTTCACTCAGTGTTGTGAAATACAGCATACCAGTTACAAGAAAATATGTAAAACAGGGCCCAGCAGGATGGCTCAGTGGTCTAAAGCGCCTGCTTAGGAAAGCTTAGGCGGCTGCAGGGACACGGTTCAATCCCCGGCACCACATGCTGTGCCAGCCCTGCCCTCAGGGCAGGCTGAGCCAGCCATAAAAATAAATAAATAAACAAACAAAAGTTCAAAAAAAAAAAAAAAAGAGATCTATATTAGTAAAAATATGTAAAACATCCAGCACAGTGTCTGCTCATTTTTTTTTTTTTTTCATTTTAAGTAGTCAATAAATATACTGATTCTGGCTGTGACATGGGAGGAATAAAAGCAGTCAAAGGTTTATAATTTAAATATTAGCTATAAATAGGAAGATTGGAAGAAATGTTTAAGTTTGTGGAAAGTATCTGGCTATGGACCTCTGTAATACTCAAAAAGCAAGTCACATAACATCAAGATACAATGGCACAGCATAAAAATTCTGATTCCAAAAAGGAAGAATAGGGGATAGGAAAGAACAGAAATAAAGCAAGACTAAAACTCTGGAGATGAGAGCTCACCAAATTAAAGTGCTTAGAAGAGGGGCCAGGGTTCGAACCTGGGCCTGCTGAACTGGCCCTACTGAGATAGCAATTTAGACTGGGTATGGCATGTGCCTGTATTTCCAGCTCTTGGGAGGCTGTAAATAGGCAGACCACTACAAGTCCAATCTAGTAGTGAGACCTAGAATACCCTGCAGACCCTTACCTAAAAATACAAAATAATAATAGTAACAATAATAAAACTCAGCAGATGAAACATTAAGTTTAAATGAATAATACAGGAAAGAACTAGAATGCATGAGACATTCAAACAGATATTTAGAACATTAAAAATTTCATTGAAAGCTGGTAAAACCACTTCAATGAAACAGAAGTTAGAATTTCAGACCCTGAAGATAATATTGCAGCTAATGAACATCAAAGGAAAGATCTCTTAAAAACAACAAGGGTTTTTCCTGTGAGGCACAAGTGGTAGGTACAAGCTGAGGAGTTAGGGAGCTGGTCTTCTTGTTTTCATTGTGTAGACAGCTCTACTGCCAAGATGGTCAATGGACCTAAAACCTGAAGAACTTTTTGTAAGAAGTATGGCAAGCATCGGCCTCACCAAGTGACCCAATATAAGAAGGGCAAAGATTCCCTCTATGCCCAAGGAAAGAGGCGCTACAATTGGAAAGCAGAGTGACTAAGGTGAGCAGACGAAACCATTCTTCTGGAAGAAGGCTAAAACGACAAAGAAGATTGTGCTGAGGCTTGTGCAGAGCACAACTGCAGATCAAAGAGAATGCTGGCCAGTAAGAGACACAAGCACTTTGCACTGTTCTGGAAACATTGGCCAGCACAATTAGAAAAGAGAAAGAAAAGGAATAATGATTGTAAAGGAAGACATGAAATTATCATTATTTGCCAATGACATGATATTCTACATAGAAGATCCCCAAAACTCCACTAAGAGATGTAAATTTAATACCCAAATTCAGTAGCATAGCAGGATATAAAGTCAACACTCAAAAAACAATTATCATTTCTATTCACAAACAACAGACACACTAAGAGAGAAGTTTTGGAAACCATGGCTGTCACAATAACATGCCCAAAAATGAAATACTTAAGAATCAGCTGCACCAAGATTTAAAAGATTTTAAACTTTAAAAGATTTATACCATGAAAATTATAATACTCTGAAGAAATAGATCAAATAGGAGAAAATGGAGATAGTCCTTGCTTCTGAGTAGGAAGAACATTGTGAAAATGGCCATACTCCCCAAATTGTTATACAGATTCAATGCAATCCCAATTAAAATATCATTAATGTACTCACAAATCTAGAAAAAAAATCCCCTAAATTTACCTGGAACCAGAAGAGATCTAGAAGAGCAAAAACAATCCTGAGTAACAAAGAAAAGGCAGGAGGCACCATAATCGCTGACTTGAAATTATACTACAAAGCTACTGTGATAAAATCAGCATGGTACTAGCAAAAAAAAAAAAAAAAAAAAAAAAAAAAAAAGACAGACCTGAGGATCAGTGGGACAGATTAAAAGATGCATACACAACTACAAACACTCTCAGCCACCTTATCTTTGACAAACGGGCCAAACATGCTCAGAGAAGAAAGACAGTCTCTTTAATAAATAATGCTAGAAAAACTTGCTTTCCTCATGCCAAAGGCTAACATTAGACTCATGTCTATCACCATGCACTGAAGTCAAAATGGATCAAAAATTTAAATATTAACACAGAAACACTAAATCTTCTGGAGGAAAACGTAGCTAGAAATCTTAAGGACATAGGGGTAGGTAGAGAGTTTATGAACAAAAATCAAGCTACATGGGAAATACTTCAGAATCAACAATTGGGATCTCATCTTTTTGAAAAGTTTCAGTACATAAAACAAATCACCAATAGAGTAAAAAGAAAACCTATGAATAGAGAAAAAATGATAGCTGACTGTCCCTCAAGCAAAAGACTCCTAACAAGAGCATATAAAGATTTTTAAGGGGCTGGGGAGATAGCTCTGAGTCACAAGTGCCAGCCTGGCAAGTACAAGGCCATGAGTTTGAACCCTGGTCCCAGGCTGTCTTAGTATATATTTTTTTCAACACATATTAAAATCTGTGGGTTCACACAGGCACTCCAATTACAACTCAAAAGCCTAAGGTTCATTCTCATTTTCTCTGTGTATATATTTTAGCACTCTTCTTTGAGAATTAGAAACATAGCTTTTGTTATCCTTTATTGATTTATTTAGTTGAATTAGTACCTATACAGAGAAACAGTCTTCCATTGCTAGCAGAATGCCCTCTTCCTTAAGTAGACTTGCGGAAGGCATTTCACTCTGCTCAAGGTCAAAAAGCCTGTCTCCATTGCTGTCACCTCTTGTCACACCCTCATTCCAGCTAAACCCTAATATTATATCCCTTTCTGCTCCCCTTATCCTTATGTGAATCCATCCTTAACCATTTCTGCCTCTGACTTCTCATGTTGTGATCTCACCATGTGTAAATACCCTCTTTATTCCAATTAAGCTTTAGATCCTACTAGACCTCAGTTCAGATGGGCTCCAACACCTCCTTTAAGGCTGATTCTCTCATTCTCTGTGTCACTTCTAATTTTCTCTTGTCCTCCCAGAATTGGACTGAATTTTTCAGAAATCCAAAGAGAAAAAAGTGAAAAGTTGGAGTTCAGGGCCTAAAGAGAAGGGGAAAGAGAAGAGTAAATATCATTTATGATATTTTCCAACCATGTATTTTGCATGCTCTGGCTTCTCTTTTTTTTAAATTTTATTTATTTTTTTGTCTTGTTTCAGAACTTTTGTTTATTCACTCATTTTTATGGCTGGCTCAGCCCGCCCTGAGGGCAGGGCTGGCGCAGCATGTGGTGCCGGGGATCAAACCACGGTCCCTGAAGCTGCCCAAGCTTTCCCAAGCAGGCGCTTTAGACCACTGAGCCATCCCACTGGGCCCCGTTTTTTTTTTTGGCTTCTCTTTAGATCATATAGTTATCTATTTTGCTATATAACCTGTTATAACATACCTAGATGTCCTCCATAAGCCTTATACACTCACAGGTGAGGCTTTCGGGAGATGACTGGATCATGGAATGTGTGACACTAGATTAGTCCATTGATGGGTTGGGTGTGATGTTAGGAGGTAAAGCTGAGGAGAAGAGGGGTATCATTGGGTATGGCCTCAAAGCATACATATGGCTACTGCTTCCTGCCCACCTTGCCATAAGCGCTTTTTCTTCTGTGATGCCCCTCTGTTGCGCTGCTCTATCTTGGGGCCAGCCAACAATAGATTAAAACTTCTATAAATTAAACAAAAAAAACCTTTCCTTCTTTAACTTGTGGGTGTTGGTTATTTTGTCCCAGCAATGAGAAAGCAACTAAGACATAAACACTCCTTATGGTCCCAAAACCTATGTAGAGTATAAAGAATACACACTATAAAAAAATAATAGAAAACATGATACTGAAAGAGAAAACTATCTTCTTTGCTGTATTAATTCCTTGATCTTAGTCCTACTGTGCTTCTAGCTATTAACTGTCTTTGTAACTAACCTATGAACTATGGTCAATCCTTTTTCCTATAGGCAACTGGGGGGAAAGATACATACCACAAACACAAGGAATTTAAGGTACTTAAGTTTAAGGCAATGCAGAGTAGCAACAGCAATAGAACAATTCTTACAACCCAAACAGATCAGCCAATAATAGTTAAATTTGGAGAGGGATATGCTTTATTAGAAAAACATTTTTCAGTTGCAGATCTTGTTAAATGGGTGATAGAGCCAGAGGACAGTCTCCCTGCCTATCTGTATGACAATTCAGAAGATTGAGCAATATGCTGCTTAATCTACCAGCTCATAACACAGCCTCATATTTCCTCTCTTTTTCATTCCCTGTCTTATTTCATTTTCTCTGACCCCAGCTTCTCTGTAACAGCTTTCCCTAATAATACAATGGCCTATTAAAAAGCATTTTGAAATAAAAACAGAACTGTCTCTTAGTCTAATGCATTCTATGGCACACACACACACAAAAAAAACAAAAACAAAAACAAAAACAAAAAAACACTGAGTTTGGGGCCCGGAAGATAGCTCAGCAGAATAAGCACTTGCCTGAGTTCAATCCCTGGTACCGCCAAAAAACAAACAAACAAACAACAACAACAAAAAAAAAACCCACTGTTTTGTGACTTGATGCACAGCAAGTTTGAGATTAGAAAGGAAGATAAAAAATTATTTTATTTGAACAATAAATGAATGAGCTCAGAAAGATTACACGTACAAGATCAATATCTAAACATTAATTGTACTTATACATACTAACAATGATTAATCCAAAAATGAAATTAAGGAAGCAATTCCATGAAAAATAATAAAATATTTAGGAGTAAATTCAACCTAAGAAAGACAACACTTGTACTAATATGTATAAAATCTTAAAAGAAGCCAAAGAATGAAATAAATGGAGAATAATCCTGTGTTCACAGATCAGGAGACCAGATGTTATTAACATGATGTAGTGGAGGGTGATGTACTGGAGGGGCTGGGCATGTAGCTCAATGGTAGAATGCTTGTAAGGTTTCAATCTTGAAGAGGAAAAAAAGGAGGTGTTTTAGATAGGATAGCACCCCCCCCATATGCCCATGTACTAATCCCTAGAACCTGACTAAAGGAACTCTGTAGATGTCATTACATTTCTTTAGGTATGGAAATTATCCCCAATTTTTGGACAGGACCAAATGCAATCACAGCATCTCTATAAAAGGAAGGCCAGAGGCTTAATGTCAGAGAATGAAATTATGACAATGGAAGAAGAGTTTGGAGTGACAGGATCTGAAAAGGTAAGAAGGGACTGTGAGTCAAAGAACGCAAGTAGATTTCAGAGCTCAGAAAAAGCAAAAAGTGTTTCTCTAAAAACCTCAATGTGGAACCACAGCTTTCCCTAAAACTTGATCTTGGCCCAGAAATACCCTGGGCCAAGATCACCACAAATATAAGAAAATCTCCACTGGCCATCTGTGTTCTCAAGTGCTGGGAGGTTCAGTAGCTGCTCAGCCCAAGAAAATGGAAGCCACAGAATACTAAGAGGGATCAGGAATGCAGCACCACATCCAATGTAGTCCAAGGCCTTAAAACTCACTAGAGAATCCAGAGTTTGAATCTGTATAGGAAGACTGAAAAAAATTGGAGACCTGGAATGTGATGACAAAGGCAGCAGTGACAAAGGGTGCATCTGTTTAAGACTAGCACTGTCCTAAGCTTGTATACTTCCTTCTTTCCCATTTTTATTCTATCCAGGCTACAAGTTTATTTGGTTGGCATCACCCATAACTGAGGTGAAACTTCCCTCTTCAGTTTGCTGGCCTATTTATCATCCACAGATATACCCAAGACTGTGCCTTATTAATCTGCTAAGTTTATATTAAATTTGTGCTTCTGTAAACTAGGGATATACCTAGGAGGAAGAATACTTATTTACCTAGTATGTATGAGGCCCTAGATTGAAATTCTATCACTGGGTGTAAAATGGGTGGTGTTTTAAACCACTAAGTTTGTACTAATTTGTTACAGCAGTAGTTTTGTTAAGAGAAAAGAGATAACACTATTCCCAAATTGATCTATCTATTCAAATCCCTATCACAATCCCAATTGGCCTTTCTGCAAAAATACTGACACGCTGATTCTAAAATTCATGGTAACTTGAGGGAAATAGAATAGGTAAAACAATGTTGAAAGAAAAAGAACATGGTTAAAGGATCTTTCCAACATTTAGCAATTTTAAAACTTACTAAAGAGCAACAATAATCAAAGCAGCATGGTACTGGCACAAAGACAAAAGTTTGTTTTTGTTTTCTGTTTCTTGATAGTACCAGGAATCAAATTCAGGACCTTGCATTTTCCAGGCAAGCACTTATTCCACTGAACTATCTTCCAGCTCAAAGTCAAAAGCATACAGAACAATGGACTAAAATTTAGAGTTTAGAAAGAGGCCTATCTATAGTCATTTGATTTTTAATAAGGATGTTATCAAGACTACCCAGTTAAAAATAATGAAAGGATACCCGGGGAGTGACAAAATAAACTAAAGCTCTTCCTCATACCACAAAAATAAAGTCAAAATGGAACATAGCTCTTAAAGGTAAGAGCTAAAAATATAAAATTCTTAGGAGAATATATACAAGCAAATCTTGATCTCGAGTTATGCAATGGGTTTCTTAGCTATGTTTCTTTTGAGACAGATTGACACTCTGTCTCAAAATTAAAATACT
>PVJA010048063.1:0-14376 GCA_004027025.1 Myocastor coypus | reverse complement strand
AAAAAAAAAAAAAAAAAAAAAAAAGAACTTTTGTCTTTTGTTTATTTATTTATATGGCCTGCTCAGCCTGCCCTGAGGGCAGGGCTGGCGCAGCATGTGGTGCCGGGGATCGAACCGCGGTCCCTGCAGCCAGCCACCCAAGCTTTCCCAAGCAGGCGCTTTAGACCACTGAACCATCCTGCCGGGCCCCTGTTACGTATTATTAAAAGTAATTAAAAAATTAAAAAGGGGCTGGGGAGATAGCTCTGTGGCATGAATACCTGCCTGGCAAGTACAAGGTCATGAGTTCGAACCCTGGTCCCTCAAAAAAAAAAGTAACAGTTTCATTAGTAAATCCTAACACTGGGGAGTTTTTCCTAAGCCAAAAATTATTGATGTGTGCAAAGATTTAGCAAACATTGTTGCTTGTGTTCTGGCAAAAAAATGGAAATAACCTAACCATCCTACAATAGGGGATTAATTGGGTAAATTTTCATTTGGTCTTATAAAAGAAAATATGGACCCATTACAAATAAAATTGTAAGCCGGGCGTGGTGGCGCACGCCTGTAATCCTAGCACTCGGGAGGCTGAGGCAGGAGGGTTGGTGCGAGTTCGAGACCAGCCTGGGCTACAAAAGTGAGCTCAGGACCAGCCTCAACTGCATAGCGAGACCCTGTCTCAAAAAGACAAAAAAAAAAAAAAAAAAAAAAAAAAAAAAAAAAAAAAAAAAGTACATGTATGTTTAACAGCATGTAAAGTCTCATATATACATTATGTTGTAAATTATCTGTGAATACATAAAATTTTTGTTTGAAAGCACTTTTATAATCTGTTGCCTCCACAGGGTCACTGTTATTGATTTCACTTTTCAAAACTTTATGAGCCAGGCGTGGTGACGCAAGCCTGTAATCCCAGCACTTGGGAAGGAGGATGGGTGTGAGTTCGAAACCAGCCTGGGCTACAAAAGTGAGCTCAAGGCCAGCCTGAACTGCATAGCGAGACCCTGTCTCAAAAAGACAATCAAACAATCAATCAATCAATAAATAAATAAACTTTATTTATTAGGGGCCGGTGTGATAGCTCTGTGGCACAAGTGCCTTCCTGGCAAGTGCAAAGTCATGAGTTCGAACCCCAGTCCCAGGAGGGAAAAAATTATATATTTATTTATTTATTGGTGTCATTATTTATTTATTGGTGTCAGTTTCTTTTCTCTTTCTTTCTTTCTTTCTTTCTTTCTTTCTTCTTTCTGGACCAGGGTTCAAACTCACAGCTTTGCCCTTCCCATGCAGGTACTTATGCCACGGAGCTATCTCCCCAACTCCTTGGTGTCAATTTCTAAGGCTGATAAAGTTAACATTGTTTTCTCTCTTGCCAGGCATAGTGGTACACATCTCTTAATCCCAGTACTCAGGAGGCTGAGGCAGGAGAATCACCATGAGTTCGAGGATAGCCTGGGTTACATAGTGAATTCAAGGCCTACCTGAATTCTTCATTTCCCAGAAGCTGTGTCAGGGCCTCCAGGTTCAGGACAATGCTCCAGCTGCTACATCAAGAACACACCTCATGACCCTCAATCCACTCATTTTCTGTTCTCGCTCAGGTCCTGGTCCCTGCAGCAGATGCTCACTCTCCCATCACTCAAAGCACCCCAAGCCCATCTCCCACTCCCGGGCCTCGGCACTTCTTGCTTAGCTCTGGACTGGGCTCCTTCCTCAGAGGCTGTCCCACCTGGTCGCCCCATCTCCTGGGAGCTAGACTTGGCATCAGCTACAACACTCAGTGTTGGTACACCACCCTCTGCTCTGTGGCAGAGCAGCAGGGGGTGTGGACAGGTGAGCTGCTGTACTGGTGTGCCTATGTATAAGCAGTGCAACTGGTGCTGCCTGGAGAGACAGCTGGGCAGGATGGCACACCTGAAGATTTATCCTTGAGTCAGCGGCTTTGGGGAAGTGAAGGAGAGGGTCTGAAGGGCCAGTGGATGCTAAATGCACCAGGCCAGACCCTGAGTAAGGTGTAGGTGTGAGCCCAAAAGTTAAGTTCCTGCCCTGACCAAGGGGCCTGGCCCTGGGCACTGCCACCCTTTGGCTAGACGCCTGACCGTGGCCGGCCCTGAGCAATTCTTCCACATTGCCCACGACCTCCTGGTTACAGCTTTGGGGCCCCAGACGGCCACCAATATGCACTGGAGGAGAGCAGAGCGGGTGTTCAGTGGCCCGAGGCAGGGGCCACCATAGCGTCCCGGAACTCAGGGATGCAAGAAGAGGGTGTTAACCTTGAGCACCCCGGGTGGAGGCCGGTGAGCCTGAAAACCACAGGCTCTGGTGCCTACGTGGAATGTGAATGCAGAGCTTATAACGATCACTTTTTTTGTACTCGCCAGCCAATAAGGTCAGACGTCATTTTCAGCCCAGGAAAAGGAGATCGAGTCCTTTGTCACTGTGCCCGCAGCTGCCAGATTAGTATTTCCTCTCCCGCAGCAGCCCCGCAGGCAGGGCACTTTTTTTTTTTTTTTCTTGCAGAACCGGAGTTTGAACTCACGACACTGCACTTGCCAGACAGGCGCTGTGCCACGGAGCTGTCTCCCCGGCCCCTGGAGGGTAGGTACGTTTTCTGACTAACTTCTCGGGAGCAGGTGAATGAAGGGGACAAGACAAGCACAATGAGGACAGAAACCTTCCCTTCTGGGTATCCGTTAGCAGGCTTGGGGAGCCAGGCTGGTTTTCAAGACAACAGGTGCCCAGGTGACCTCTCCCCGAGCTTGGGAGCTAGAGGTCCCCAAGAGGCCCCCGGAGCCAGCAGGCTGAAGAGGTGGGCCGTGGACTCTCGGCTTTCCTGGACAGCCTTCGGGGGGCGGGCCGCGCCGGGCGAAGTGGGCGCGCGCGGGGCGGGCCCTCGGTGGCCCCGGGGCGGTGGCGCCGGCGGAGGGGGCGGGGAGGAGCAGCCGCCCTGTACTTCCCCTTCCCCGCTTAGCTCTACAACAGCCTGATTTCCCCGAAATGACCGGGCGGCGCCGGCCAATGGGCGCGCGCGCGCGGCTCGGGGGGCGGGGCCGGGCCGGGCTCGGGGAATCCCGCTAGTGTTTAGACCGCTCCTCCGCGCACTGGCCAGGCAGTGCGCGCTACTCCTTCGTCGCGGCAGGTCGTGCGCCCGGCGAGTTCGGGTCGGGTAGAGTCGAGCCGAGCCAAGCCAAGCCAAGACCAGCAGGAGTCGCGCCCGGCCGAGGCCCACAGTGCCCTGCGGTCCCAGGATCTGCGCATCCTCCACCTTCTGCCCGCTCCGCGTCCAGCATTGTAGCCCCCGCCTCGCCGGGACCCTTGGGTGCAGCCCGCGGATCGCCGCTGCTGCAAAGGTGAGAGCGCCTTCGCTACGGGGAGCCGCGACGTCGAACAAAGGGCGCGCGGGACACCAGGAAGTGGGGGCCGAGCCCGGCAGGGGCGTCGCGGGCGCGCGGGCTCGCGAGGGCGCTGGAGCGGCGGCTGGGGAGGGCGGGCCGCGGCGTGGACCGCCCACTGCCGAGCTCGCGGGCTGGCTGCCTTGGCTGAGCTCCGTGCGCTCAGCTGCCGGGCCTCTAGGTGGCCGGGTGCGACCTTCACGCGCATCCACAGCGCACGCCGGGGACTCGGGTGGCGCCCAGTGTTGTGGCGCCGGCTTTGACGGTCCCAGCTTGGCCCGCAAACCCCCTCAGATTTCCGGCTCCGTAAGCTCGCTTCTCTGAGTGGCTAGAGGGGTACTTCTTAAGGGGGCTGCAGACGGAGACGCCACAGGTGTTTCTTGGGCCTTTTCCCTCGAGAAGGGGAGACCAGACCTTTCCCGAAAGGTCTGTGTCCCGGCCTCAGGGTTGCGGGCATTCTGGCTCTTAGCAAGGCACAGAACGGACGGGGGGACGTAGTTGGGGGAGGTATGCATGATGCAGGGTGACCACTGACCCGTTAGGCAACACGCATAGCTAGCGGCCACAACTCAAGTCGTGGCAGTTTCTTCTTGGAAACCAGCAAAAAAGCCTCTCCGTCACCAAAGGATTTGAACTTTTAGAGAAAAGTTTTGCCATTAGAGTATCTGCTTTTTTGTGTCTTCCGCGCACAAATCCTGTGGCAGTCCCTTGCGGGCCTGCGCCTTCCTGCTAGTAGAGAGAAGGGGCAGGTGTTGCACCCAAGCTGCTCTCCCAAGATTGCTTTTTTTTTCTTTTGAGAGGTGGTGTAGCTATGTGGTTCAGGCTGGCTTTGAACTCACTGTGTAGCCTAAGGCTGGCTTCGGAATTTGTGGCAGTCTTTCTGCCCAGCCTCGTGGGTGCTGGGATTACAGGTGTGGGCCACCATGCCCGGCTCTCCAAGATTTGGAGAGCAGTCTTATTGTAGCGCATCCCCTTCCCAGTAATCCTTAGGGCCAGGTACCTAGCTGAGAGGAGGGAGGGTAATGACCCGCATAGGAGGGGAGGGGAGGGTAACTAACATTGGGTGGCACTGGGTAATGCCCAGGGACTGCTCAATGCACTCCAAATGAGAGCCTTCTGTCTTCTCTTTACAGCCAACATGCCCATCACTCGGATGCGCATGAGACCCTGGCTAGAGATGCAGATTAATTCCAACCAAATCCCAGGGCTGATCTGGATTAATAAAGTGAGTGACTGGGGGTTTTTGCTCCCCTTTTAACCCATGCTCTAAGAGGGAGATGATGAGGCAGACAGGGACGCTTTCATGGGTCTTGCACATGAGGGCCAGACTTGTGCCTGCTTGCTCGTTGGCTCCTTCCTCTCATTTCAGAATGTAGAAAGGACATCCACCTAAAGAAAGGCTCTTAAGAGTTTGCAGCCCCAAGAGTCTTACAGCAGCATTAAAGCTTAGGTTATCTCCCTTGAAGGAGACTTGTTGTTCCTCATGGGCATTGCTGGGCAGGACAGTAGCCTGCTCAGCAGAGACTTAGGAATTAATTTTATACCAGTTGCTCTGGCTGCAGAAACTTATGTCCCTGCTGTACTTGGGCAACATAAAACCTCTAGACTTGTTAGGAATGACAGTAATAATAGCTAAACAGTTAACACATCTGGCACCTTGCTCAGTATGTCCCTACCCAAGATGCCTTCAAAGGTGTGACCTCTGTGTAGGAGCCCGTAGTTCCAGGTGTCTTGTTTTTCCACGTTGGTGCTGACAAGCCAGAGAGAAGCACCCTAGAGCGTCCAGCCCAGGGCTATAGGGAGGCTACCCTGTGGGGTCCCAGCACATCTGTCAGGCTGACAGGGCAGGGCCAAGCTGGTGGAAGCACAGTTCGTCAGAATGTGGGCCCCTACTGAGACCTCTAGAGTGGCTCTCAAGACAGGTCAAACCATGACAGATGGCAGGGTGAAAGGGGAAGTCAGCTTTTTCCCAGAGCTCAAGGGCTGGGCACGTGCAAGTGCAGAGCCTGTAGTCTCAGCTGACCAGCCTGTGTGTGTTGCTCAGGAGGAGATGATCTTCCAGATCCCGTGGAAGCATGCAGCCAAGCATGGCTGGGACATCAATACGGATGCCTGTCTCTTCCGCAGCTGGGCCATTCATACAGGTACGTCCTTGGGACTGCAGCTGGGAGCAGTGGTCAGGAGTGTGGAGAGACTGCCATTGTGCAGAGACTCTGGATGGTCTCTGGGAGCCTTACGGTGGAGGATGACTGGGCAAGCTCTGGAAGACTGAATCCATCATTACAGGTCTCCCTGGAGAAAGCAGATCTCCCAGTATCCTGAAAGAAAACTAGATCCTCTTTTTTTCCAAATGTTAACCATGGTTTTTGGCCCAGGGTCCTGGTTGGTAGACTCCTTTTATCCCTGTGGGAAGGGACTCTGGACCCAACTTGGGACAGTCAGCTACGTATTAGCAGTTGTTCCTTACCACCCACTCCGCCCAAACCGAGTTGGGAATACCAGAGCAGCCTTGATCTCTGCCCACTGGCTGTACTGGTAGTACAATTGGGGACAACTTACTCCAGCAGATAGCATACTTGGTGGCGAGGAGCACTTGTAGAACTTTTGATTGGACCTTTCACTGAGCCTGTTGGGTGTTTAAGCCAAGCCTGGATCTTATTTTCTTTCTTTTTGAGACAGGGTCTCGATGTGTAGTTAAGGGTGGCCTCGAGCTCACTTTGTAGCCCAAACCTGGATGATTACGGTGCCCCAAGGCCAAGGGCCTGCACAGCAGACCAGGAATACCTGCTGGTATCACCAGTCTGAGTGTCTAGACACTCTTGCTTTTTTCCTCCCAAGCCAAGGGCAGCCGATGATGCCTGACCCTCACTGTTGCTCTCCAGGCCGATACAAAGCAGGAGAGAAGGAGCCAGATCCCAAGACGTGGAAGGCCAACTTTCGCTGTGCGATGAACTCCCTGCCAGACATTGAGGAGGTGAAGGACCAGAGTAGGAACAAAGGCAGCTCTGCTGTGCGAGTGTACCGGATGCTCCCGCCTCTCACCAAGAACCAGAGGAAAGGTAGCCGAGGGTTCCGGGCCCTTCGGAAGCACTCAGGAGGGAGGGAGGAAGGTCCTCTTGCTGGTTAGCCTCTGACAAAGCTGACCGCAGCCTGCCTGTCCCACAGAGAGAAAGTCAAAGTCCAGCCGTGACACTAAGAGCAAGGTGAAGAGGAAGGTGAGTGTGAGCCCTGGGAGCCAAACCTGTGGTCCCTTGGAGCTAGGGGATCAGTGGAATGGCGCTGCAGTGGGCCTGAGCTGTTGCTGCCTTTGCAGTCCTGTGGGGACTCCAGCCCCGACACCTTCTCTGATGGACTCAGCAGCTGCACCCTGCCTGATGACCACACAGCTCACGGGTACCTGGGGCAGGACCTGGACAGGGAGCAGGCCCTTACTCCAGGTGAGAGCGCTGGGTCTGGTGGGGGCTGGGAATCTTGCAGGCTAGCAAAACACATAGCCTTGACCTTCTATTTCTGCTGTTCTTCAGCACTATCACCATGTGCCATCAGTAGCACTCTCTCGGACTGGCACCTACCCGTGGAAATCATCCCTGATAGCACTAGTGACCTGTACAACTTCCAGGTGTCACCCATGCCTTCAAGCTCTGAAGGTTTGTACTGCTAGGGCCTGGCCTCCCAGGAGGGACCTCCTGCGGGAGAAAGATGCTGCTAGACTGGGTTTTTTATTTTTTAGCGAAGGGTCTACAGGGTGTTCAGGGTCTTTAAACTAGATCAGACTCGAAGTGATCTGCCTGTGTACAGCCTCTTAAGAGCCCAGTTTCAATTGCCATCTCGGCGTGCGGGGCCAACACAGCAGGCTGGGGATTAAACCCCTGGCTCCTCGCCTGCTTGCAGGTGCTTTAATCCACTGAGCTATTTGGCCAACCCTTCTCCATGCTGATTGAGTGAGCACTGCCCAGCCTGGACGCCCATGGGGGTGAGGATGCAAGTCCTGGGTACCAGGAAGGTGGTCTGCAGTACCCTACTGTGCTGTAAAGGGGAAATAGGGAGAGGAAAGGGGTCAAAGGTTACTAGTTCTGCTGAATCCTCTGCAGCAGGGCTGTAAGGGTGAGCAAGAGGAAGGAAGTGAAGGGCTGAGAAGAGGCGTGAGCTCATATTCCACCTTTAGAGATCTTGGTGGCAGGCACATGCCCATTGGGAGGCTGGTGTGTACAGGGCAGGAATGGCTAACTGTCCACCAACCGTTCTGCTTTCTGTTCATAGCTACAACAGATGAGGATGAGGAAGGGAAGATACCTGAGGACATCATGAAGGTAAAGCCCCTTCCTTCCTGGGCACTCTGGAATGGCTGTTTCTCAGAGGAGAGGGAGCCAGTGAGATCCTCCAAGTCAGTGTGGGCAGCTGGTGTCATTGCCTGGCTGCCGGGAGTCTTACTCTCTGGGCTGGTGGGAAGGATAGTGGGGAGTGGAGGGTCCCCATCCCAGCACACTGAGTTAGTTTGGAAAAGGCAGGTCAGGATTCAATAGTCAGCCCCTGGGATCTGTAATACAATAGCTTAAATTTTTTTTAAAGGTCAAGTGATCTCCCGAGTTTTTTCTTCTTTACCTTTTTTTTTTTTTTTTTTTTTTTTTTTTTTTTTTTTTTTTTTTTTTTTTTTTTTTTTTGTCTTTTTGAGACAGAGTCTCACTATGCAGTTCAGGCTGGCCTTGAGCTCACTTTTGTAGCCCAGGCTGGTCTTGAACTCGCACCGATCCTTCTGTCTCAGCCTCCCGAGCGCTGGGATTACAGGCGTGAGCCACCACGCCCGGCTTTCTTTACCATTTTTAAGGCGAATACAAAAAAGATTTTGAGGTTTTACCAGCACTTCCCTAGCAGCACAGAAAATTAAGATGTGGGCATAGTCATGTTTTTTTTTCCTTTCCTTTTCTTTTTTCTCCCCTCCCTCCTGGGATTTAACTCAACCTTATGCTTCCCAGACAGGCGCTTTCTTGTTTTTCTCTTGTTCCACTAGCCTTGCTCTAAGCTGCATTCCTGCTCACTGTCCTTCCATAGCTGAGGGAAGCCTGGAGAGTCTGGCCTAGGGATGGGGTAGAGGGAACAGAGAAAATTCCTGCCTTGCAGCAACCAAGGGTATGATCCTGATGGGAAGGTATAGGCAGCAGCGCAGGTTTGCAATGGAAGGCCGCTGACAGCTTGCCCTTCTTCCTCCAGCTCCTGGAGCAGTCAGAGTGGCAGCCCACAAACGTGGATGGGAAGGGGTACCTCCTCAATGAGCCTGGAGTCCAGCCTACGTCAGTCTATGGAGACTTCAGCTGCAAGGAGGAGCCAGAAATTGATAGCACTGGGGGTAAGAAGCCCCTAGAAGCTGTAGTGTTTTTTCTTTTTTGCTTTGCCATACAAGGGATTAAATGCAGGGTCTGTGCACTGAACTATCTGCCCAGTCTTTATTTTGGCCTTTTTTTTTCTTGTTTCAAAACCTTTGTTTATTCACTTTATTTCTTTTTTTTTTAATTTTTATTTATTTATTTATTTCTTGTTTCAGAACCTTTGTTTGTTTATTCACTCATTTTTGTGGCTGGCTCAGCCTGCCCTGAGGGCAGGGCTGGCGCAGCATGTGGTGCCTGTAGTGCTGGGGATCGAACCGCGGTCCCTGCAGCCACCCAGCTTTCCCAAGCAGGCACTTTAGACCGCTGAGCCATCCCGCCGGGCCCTCACTTATTTCTTTTATGGCTGGCTCAGCCTGCCCTGAGGGCAGGGCTGGTGCAGCATGTGGTGCCGGGGATCGAACCGCCCAACCTTTCCCAAGCAGGCGCTTGGGCCCTATTTTTGTCTTTTTGAGGCAGGGTCTATGTAGTTTAGGCTGGCCTTGAGCTCACTTTTGTAGCCCAGGCTGGTCTCAAACTCTCACTGATCCTCCTGCCTCAGCCTCCCAAGTGCTGGGATTATAGGTGTGCACCACCACGCCTGACTCTAGTCTTTCTTTTTCTTTCTTGCTTTCTTTATTTTTTCTTGTTTCAGAACTTTTGTTTGTTTATTTTTATGGCCAGCTCAGCCTGCCCTCAGGGCAGGGCTGCTGCAGCATGTGGTGCCAAGGATCGAACCACGGGCCCTGAAGCCGCCCAAGCTTTCCTAAGCAGGCACTTTAGACCACTGAGCCATCCTGCCAGGCCCTCCAGTCTTTTATTTTTATTTATTTATTTTTTTCTCTGTGTGTGGCCTTCTCAGTCTGCCCTGGGGGCAGGGCTGGTAGGTCATGTGGTACTGGGATCACACCTTGGTCCCTGAGGTTGCCTAAGCTTGCCTAAACAGGCGCTTTAGACTGCTAAGCTGTCTCACCAGTCCTGCCCAGTCTATTTTTTAAATGTTGAGATGGATTTTTCAGCCATTATGTTGCCTGGGTAATGTCTGAATCTGGGCCTCCTGCCTCAGCTTCCCAGAGTGCTGGGAGGATAGGCATTTGCCTTTGTGCTATTCCTCACAGGGAGGGGTGATCCTTGGGGCAGGGCCAGGTGAAGCATCCTTCTCCCGGTGTTAATGGGTACAGACATCTTGGGGGTGGCTGCTGCTCTGAGGTGTACCTAAAGATGAATGGTGTTTGCTGCCCAAGTGTGGACAGCAGGGCTGTGTTGGTGGCACAGAGGGATACAACGATGGAGGCGGCATGAGCAAGCCATCTTAAACCCCATCCGCCCCTCATACGAGTTTGTACCCTGTCAGGTGACATCGGCCTGAGCCTGCACCGCGTCTTTACTGATCTGAAGAACATGGACCCCAGTTGGCTGGACAGCATGCTGACCCCCGTCAGGCTGCCCTCGATCCAGCCCATACCCTGTGCGCCATAGCTGGGCCTTAGCCCCTCACTCCTAGGCAAGCAGGACCTGGCATTATGGTGACTGTGTGAAGAGACGTTGGGCCCCTGTGGTCCCTGAACATGCCAAATCAAGACCCCTCTGCGAGCAAGAACAGCGCCCTCACCCCACTCGGGTCAGTGGCAACTCCAGACCCACAGGCTGGGGCCTGGGCTTGTCCTGTAGGGTAAAGCTGATTTAGTGTCTTCGGAAGAGGGCAGAGGTCCTGAGGTGGTGGCTCCGGTGGAGACTGGGACAGGAGTGTCCTCTCACTGGAGAGGGTCTCACAGTCCTGAGCTGGCCCCAGGAAATAGATTGGTGACCTCAGAAGAGCACTGCGCTAAGTCCAGGCTGGCTCCACCTAAAGGACAATTGCACTAAACGAGTCTTGGACCCAAAGACCCCCTCCCTTCCCAGCCGAGCCCCAGGGACTGTCCAGAGCCAGTGAAATGTGAAAGGAAGAAGGGTCTGGTGTGGTGGCATTGCTGCTCCCTGCTCCCGCCAAGGGCTTGGGAACAAACACGGCACTTTCTTAGGGACCTTGCCACGTTTCTCATCTGAGGTGTACACTAACGTCTGCCCCAAGTTCTTGGCCTTTGTGTTTATTTATATAGTGCCTTGCCCAGTGCCCACCATTGTGCTCAGGCCCTGGCGCTGCCAGGGCGGGATCTGTGAGTACCTTGGTGTGACATAATTGGAAATGCCATCAAACCAAGTTGTGTGTGACCAAATATGGACATGTGTGTAAATATGTACATTTATCTTTTTATAAGAAGGGCCTTGCCTTTTATTTACGAGGAAATTATAATTGGTTTTACCTTCTATGGAAATTGGTGGGGGCCCAGCAGGATGGCTCAGTGGTCTAAAGCGCCTGCTTGGGATTGCTTAGGCGGCTTCAGGGACCGCGGTTCCATCCCTGGCACCACATGCTGCGCCAAGCCCTGCCCTCAGGGCAGGCTGAGCTGGCCATAAAAATAAAAACAAAAGTTCTGAAACAAGAAAAAAAAAGAAATTGGTAGACTCATTCCTCAGGCACCCCTGTGTCTGCATTTGGGGTGTGCACTGACATGCATCTGTCCTTTGAGTTATGGTCAGAGAAGAAGGCTGGAAGAAGGGACCCTCATGTCACAGACAACATGCTCTGTAACCAAAGTTTGCTTGTCCTTTAGAGCCATAGCTAGGAGCGGATTATGGGGCTAAAGGTGTGGAGTACCAGGTTTTTTTTTTTTGTGGGACCAGGGTTCAAACTGAAGACCTTGTACTTCCCAGGCAGGCACTTGTGCTACGGAGCTATCTTCCCGGCCCCTGGAGTACCAGGTTTTGAGGAGTGTTCCCTGGACTGTGTGCCCTGCTGAGTATGTAGTTGCCACTTCATAAAGTTCATAAGTGGTATGACACAGTCACACAGTAGGGATGCACAGGGAGCAGCCAAGAAAGGTCCCTGAGGCTGTGGCGTTGAGAGCATGGTGGCCGTGTGCCAACTGAGGAAAGGCAGCCAGCAACACAAACTGCATGTTACATTGCTGTAAATGCCCCCACTTGGCCAGTGGCTATGCCTTTGGGCAGTGTTAGTGGATACTAGCTTGGTTGGAGGACATGGGACAGGCTTTCGGCTGTTATTTACTTGCGAGCTGTAAAAGTTAGTATTCAGAAGCCAATAATAATGGTATAAGTGCTAGATAAAGTGCTCCTTGCTGTCATCTCCATCTGGGAAGTTTACTTTGGAATCCTATCAAGTTAATTCCAAACTACCATTTCCAGTGCGATCCACAGTAAGAATAAAGACACTAAAGTGTGTAATGATGAGGGAGCCAAGGAATCCTAAGTCCAGTCATGGTGATGGCTATCCAGAACAAAGGCCTTAACCCAGGGCCACACCTGTGTTTTATTCAGTCGTGAAGGAGGAGTGGCTGGAGGATGAATGACAGTGCCATGAAGTAGGTGAGTCCTGTGAGCTGGGCAAAGTAGGAAGCTGCATTTACCGCTATTCTGTACATACACAGAAAAAGCAATTTGCATACCATTGTGGGAGCATCTGATGTTCTGGGATCCAGTGCTTTGGCTCTGATGTGTAATCTTCCAAGCCCCAGGAAGTCATGGCCTCTATCTTGAAGCTCCATCCCAGCTGACAGCATAGGGCATTGGTTCTTTGTCCTGTCTCAACCCGGCTCATTAAAGATCAGCAGATGTGGGTTATCAGGGAACCTGGTAGACTGATAGGCATTGCTTAGTCAACTGAAGGGATAATGCAAAGTCCTAGCTGGCTCTGTGCATTTCAATGCATGGAAATAGGGTGAGGGATAGCCAAGATGGAGACTATCTGGGGTACTGCTTAGTCAACTGAAGGGATAATGCAAAGTCCTAGCTGGCTCTGTGCATTTCAATGCATGGAAATAGGGTGAGGGATAGCCAAGATGGAGACTATCTGGGGTACTGTGATGCATCTCCAAGCACAAATCATCAAGACTTTAAGTGACCTTTCATGAAGTAGATTTTTTTTTTTTTTTTTTTTGCTTTTTTTAAACTCACATAGTACACAGAATCACTTGATCAGTATCTGAGAACTATAGAGAAGTAGTATATGACAGCCCCTCTTAGGGGAGGGCCCAAGTGGCAGAAGAAGCAAAGGTCTAGAGATTGGGCTTTGCCATCTTCCTTTCAGGTCTCTGGCATGAATGGCACCCAGCAGACAGTAGGAAGGAGGGTGTCTGGAGTCAGCAATACCACTTGAAGAACAGTGTCATGGCAGTGAAAGTGTTGCTCAGGGATATCAAAGCTCTGGGAGCTGGGTGTGGTGATGCACTCCTGTAATCCCAGCACTTGGGAGCCTGATGTAGGAAGATTGGTGAGAGTTCAAGACCAATCTGGGCTACAAAAGTGAGCTTGGGGCCAGCCTGAACTTCATAGTGAGACCCTGTCTCACAAAGACAGAAAAAAAAAAAAAAAAAAAGCTCTGGGGATGCATCTTCCACATTTTCCCAGACACCCCTGGGACTGTGACCTCAATGGGACCAGTGCTCTGGAAGCAGAGTAGTCCCTTGGCAGGAAGGGGAGGGTGATGGAGGAAAGGAAGAGAAAACTGGAAGATGGGTGGAAATCAGTCTGATATTCTGCCAAATTTAGGAAATGGGATGAGTGCTCTTAACACTGGTGTTGCAACAAATCCCAATCACAAGCCCTGTCCATCATAAGGTCCACTTGGATCTTTTAGGAGTAATCTCCCCTAGGGGCAGGGAGATGAACACTGTAGCCTTTTCTGGCCTTGTTAGGAACCAAGTCACGGGAGGTTAGTTAGCTTCCTAGGATTTCTGCCTAGGGTTATGTTGGCTGGGGTGATGATGTGAAGCCAGAGTAATGCAGAGGAAAGGATGCAGCCCCTAACAATAGGGTCTGCTTCTGATTATTCTCCACCTTCAGCCTGATCCCTGGTGGAGGTCAGATGGTCTGATGAAGTCCCAGGCAGCTGGGAAAACCTTCCAAGTTGTAATAAGCAAAACTCACCACGTGTGCATTACCAGAACACAAAAGAATTATGCTGATTGGTTTGCCACCTCCAGAGCCAAGACAGGAAGCCTGATCATCTTTCGGTTCCACCCCCTTGGAATGTCCAGGGAAGGACCCCAAAACTGTACCCACAAATGCAAGGCAGCTGGGTTCCAGGCAATGTGTTTAGAAGAGCTTGGCTTTTCACTCTACTTCCAATGGGAGCTCTTGGTTAAAGGAACTAGGATAGGAGGTCACTGAAGGAAGAGCTCTGTTGGGATTGCAGTGACATCATGGTCATCAATGACAATTTTCTAATGGGGTGCACTACCAAAGGGGAACTCATGGGCAGCAGCTGGACCCAGGCGCACCCATTATGAGCCAAACTGAGAGACATTTGAGGGCATTTCTCATGAACCATCAGAGTTTCCTTATTTCATTCCAAAGGTGACACTTTAATTGTGTTGGTTTATTTATTTAGCTACTTGCAGAAGCATGAAAGCTAGGTTAGCCGGGCGTGGTGGCGCACGTCTGTAATCCCAGCACTCGGGAGGCTGAGGCAAGAGGATCGGTGCGAGTTCGAGACCAGCCTGGGCTACGAAAGTGAGCTCAAGGCCAGCCTGAAATGTGCAGTGAGACCCTGTCTCAAAAAGAGAAAAAAAAAAAAAAAAAAAAAA
>PVJA010048062.1:0-14369 GCA_004027025.1 Myocastor coypus | reverse complement strand
AGCAAGCTTTACACACAGGGCACGACTTAGGTAAGTTTTGTCATTATACTAGAAATGAAATTCCCCTGTGAGCTTTCTTACCAATGGTAGGAATGGTGGTGACTATCTCCCCTAACTTGAGCTTGTACAGAATGGTTGTCTTGCCAGCAGCATCCAATCCAACTAGAAGAAGACATCACATATTTAAATTTTAGATCAAAAACACACAGAGACATCACTTTAAAGTAACTTATAATCTGAGAGTAAAAGTTGCACTTAGGTGTGGTGGCGCAGGCCCGTAAGCCCAGACTCAGAAGCCTGAGGCACAAGGGTTGTCGTGATTTCAAGACCATCCTGAACTACAGGGGAGACACTGTCCCAAAACACCAAAAGAAAAATAAAGAGGAAAAGGAAGTGAGGAATGGGTTGTTTGGGGGAGAAATCCAACTAGAAAAGGGTGGCCCTAGCCTAGTGTGGTGGCATACACCCACAAAAGTGAGCACTATGGGAGGCTAAGGTAGGAGGATCATAAATTTAAGGCACTTAGCAAAACCCATATCTCAAAATTTTAAAAATAAAAGAGCTGGGGATAGCTTGTGTGAGAGGCTCGGGTACAATTCCCACTACAGGAAAGGAGGGAAGGAAGGATGGACGGATGGACAGACAAACATGGAAGCCTCATTCATGTAATAAGGACAACATGAATGCCTTTACATATAAGTATCTCACATAAATAAATAAAAATTAAGCCAGGCATAGTGGTGCACATCTATAATCCCAGCACTTGGGAGTCTGAAGCAGGAGGTTCAGTGAGAGTTCGAGACCAGCCTGGGCTACAAAAGTGAGCTCAAGGCCAGCCTGAACTGCATAGTGAAGCCCTGTCTCAAAAAGACAAAAATAAATACATAAATACATGTAAGTGTCTCAGAACTTACACATTCTTCATTGTTAGTTCAAAGCTTCCTAAGAGAAGGAACAAATGTAATAAACACATTTAATAGATAATTTTTCTAAGCACATCACCTCTGGTTAGGTTGATCAATTTTCTGTTCTTGTTTTTGGAACAGGCTATTTAGTAGAGGCTGAGCTTGAACTCACTTCTATAGTACAAGTTAGCCTGGAACTCATGGAAATGATCGTGTCTCAGCCACCTAAGTGCTGGGATTATAGGTGTGCACTGCCATGCTCAGATGTGTGATTAATTTATAAAATCAACTCAACTGAGTATTATTTATGCAAGGACACCCTCCTATTTAAATTAAACTATCACTTAGCACAGGAAAGCAGTGCTCCTAAGCTTAAAAAAATTAAATCATTTTCATCTATCAAGTTTATATGCCTATTCAAGTTTAACTTGTACAGGCATACCCAAAATAGTCCAGTACTGTCTGTTACAGTTTAATCCAGACTCCCCCTATCCATACAACATAACAAAGGATCTTTTCTACTGTTTCCTAATAAAGGGTGGCTTAAAATTTTGTCTGGAGACTTAAAGCTTCTTATGTTTTCTTATTCTTATATCCTCTAATCAAACCTTGTTTTTCCAATTCTTTGTACTGAGATCCAGGATTCATCTTTCCAAAGTACTGTGACATACTATAGTACTATAAAAGTCAAATGCTACATAAAGTTGTTGTATTTTTAAAATGTGTAACAGCATCCTACACACACACACACACACACACACACACACACAAGAAAATATTAGAAAAATGTAACTCAAAAGAAATATACAAATGAAAATATGTAATGCAACCACTGTTAAATTTTTCTTGTTTTGAAATTCTGTACTATATGTTACCGTTTTTTCTATCTTTGTTTCTGCTTTTTATTACTCTTTAAAATAAAATTAAATCTATAAAAAATAAAATAAAATACTAAAAAGAAAGAAAGAAGTAGCCACCATAAAATTTATTCTTTTTTTTTTTTTCAGGAACTGGGGATTGAACTCAGGCCCTTGCGTTCGCCAGGCAAGCCTTATTCTACTAAGCTATCTTCTCAGGCTCCTTGCCACCATAAAATTAAAAAAAAAAAAAACTTCCAATGAGCTGGTAAGGGCAAAAGATGGCAACAACCCTTGGGTGGTCATCAGGAGGAGGCTCAGGCCTTGTGTTCCTCTCCTTCAACCAACTGCAGGATGTAACTCAATCTCCAGAGGAACTTATCTTTATCTACCAGCTACAGAACATCATAGTTCTCCAGGATAAAAATTTTGTCAGTGAAGAAGTTTCAAGCCATGGAAAAGAAGCTGGTTTAAGAGAAAGCTGCCTATGGCAAGACCAAGCTTCTCCTGGCCAAGGAAAAAGAGAAGCTACAGTTTGCCCTTGGAGAGGTGGAAGTGCTGTCTAAGCAGCTGGAGGAGGAGAAGTTGACCTCTGAAAAAGCACTCTGCAGGGTCAAGGGCAGAGTCCTTCAGGAATCCAGCAAGTAGCATCAGCTCATCACCAAGTGCAATGAAATTGAGTTTCACGTTACAAAGCAAGAAGATATAATAATGGCAACGAGAATGAGAGTAAGGAGTTGCAGCAAGTTATCAGCCAGCAGAAACAGATCTTCAGGAATTGTAAATCTGACAAAAGCAGCAGCAGAGCTGTATGGCCCAGGGGCTGGACCACAGGCATAAGAAAGTCTCAGGGATGCAGCAGCCCCACAACCACCAGCACCTCAGGGAAAACAAAATGATTATTGTTTTTCTATAAAAAATAAAATGAAATAAAAAAAGACAGCAACAACAAAGCAATGCCACACTATTGTGGCTTTGCTCTAGATATCTCACCAAAACCTCATGGGGCCACAGGTGAAGCTTTTTAGGGTGTTACACCTAGTGTGGGTGGTCCAGGGATCAAAGATGTGACGCTAGGATTATGGACGCCTTGCGCCGGGTGTCAGTGTTACCCATCCTTAGGCCTGGACAGAATATCAGGGACAGAAAGAGGTTTGCAGCTAACTGCTTCCTGCTCCTGCTGCCTTCTGCCCATCATGAACAGTTTCCCCTTGGTGATGCCCCTCTACCACACCGGCCTGCCTTGCAACCAGCCAGCTGTGAACTGAAACCTCTAACAAGCTAAATAGATCTCCCCTCCTTTAATGTTAGGTGTCAGTATTTTATCTCAGCAATGAGAAAACTAACACACAAACAGCTATAAGATCTTTAGGTTTTCCTACAAAGCCATACCTAATGAGATCTGAGACCTCATCTATCTCAAAATACAATTATTCCAAGTCAGAACTGAAACTGATACTGGTGGGAGGGTGAAAAAATCAAATCAGATAAAACCACTCCAGTGAGCTTTTCAGCACCTATCAGTCCTCACTGCAGGTCCAAACGGACCTCATACTACCACTTAAAAACCATGTTGACAAAAGACTGGAAAAGACCAGCACAGTTAGACATACTTTACATCACAGCAATCTGGGACTGAGGCAGGAGGACTGCAGGGTCAAGCCCAGCCCAGCCCAGCCAAGGCAAATTAAAATTAAATTTAAAAAGAATTGGAGATTCGAATTCCCACCAGCCCTGCCCCGCAGGGTACGATGAGACAGTTGAGAATGGGCTGGTGGAGCTATGTGCCTGTAATCCCAGCTTTTGGGTGGCTGTAAACAGGTGGATCACTAAGAGTCCAATCTAGTAGTGAGACCCTGAATACCTCGTAGACCCTTCCCTAAAATAAAATTAGAGAGGACTAGAGACATAATGCAGCTGCACAGTGCCTGCTTGGCAAGTATAAGATCCTGAGTCAGATTCCCATTACCCACCCCCTCCACACAAACACACACAAAAAAGAACTAGAAATAAAAGTCAGTGGGAAGGCACAGGGTTCATTTCCAATACCAAAAGGGAAAATTATAAAAAAGCATGTAGGGAATCCCAATTTGTCTTTTATTCTTCACAAGCTTTATACTGATTATATGCTTTCCTCTTCCTTCCACTGCTTGGATCAAACCCAGAACCCTCAAAACTAGGAAAGCGTTCTCTACCACTGAGCCATGCCCACACTTCATACATATTTAAGACTTTCTTCTCCCTCTCCATGGTTAGTTTTCTTACCTCAATATATATGGACTGCACGGTGTCTTACTTGAAAACATGTTAGGCACACAATTCTGTGTCCCATTAGTTAGTTTAGTATGTATTTCCTTCATGTTGAAATACTCAGCTGTGAGATTTACCACTAATGAAACTATGACCAATTCCTAAGAAGCCAAGATAAGACTAATCTGTACAGTCCAGCAATGTTCTCCCTCCCCTCCACTACCGTAAACAAGTCACTGTATTAAAAGATATAGTGAACCATTGCTGGCTCTCCTTAAGTAGGCCTCCACTTTGATCAAACCATTCACATAGGAGGTAAAGCTACCTCACTGATCTTTGCTAATCATTAAAAACTATGTTCACCAAATCATAGCAGTGACAAACACTTTGAAGTTGAAGAAGAGCTGGGCGCAATTATGTCAATGTTGGGGGAAAATGATTGCAGAAATGAAAAAGTGTATTTTCAAATGGGTAACAGATTTTTCTCCATGCCTTCATCTTTTAAATATTCTAAAAGTATAAAACACAGCCTCATAGTTTTAAATCAACAACATATTTTTGTGCTTCTTGTGTACTCAGATCAATAGATACTGGGTGATTCCATATAGTTTTGAAACCTGAGATTAACTGCTCATTTTTCAGACAATGAATCTGAAATTCACAACGTCCCAAATGTCACAGGTGAAGAAGAGGTATTCAAAAACTATCTTACGTAGAAATTAGAACACTGAAGAAAGCAGCTAGCTGATCTGCTTCTCAAAAAGTTAAACACACACACAAAACCAACAAAAAGTATTAAACACAGTTATCACATGATTCAACAATCCTGCCCCAACGTATCTGTCAAGAATATTGGGGGGACTGGGGAGATAGCTCCGTGGCACAAGTGCCTGCCTGGCCAAATGCAAGGTCGTGAGTTCGAACTCGGGTCCCGCCAAAAATAAATAAATAAAAAATAATATTAAAAACAGGCTCATTGCCGGGCGTGGTGGCGCACGCCTGTAATCCCAGCACTCGGGAGGCTGAGGCAGGAGGATTGGTGCGAGTTCGAGACCAGCCTGGGCTACAAAAGTGAGCTCAAGGCCAGCCTCAACTGCATAGCGAGACCCTGTCTCAAAAAGACCAAAAAATAAAAAATAAAAACAGGCTCACATAAAATGTTGTTCACAAATGCTCATGGTGTCACTAATGGCAGCCAGTAAATTCCTACTCGCGCAGGCCCGGACCCCTTGCTCACACGCCAGTGCAGTGTGCAGAGTTCACACCAAGGGGAAAGGGGAGGAGAAAGGCTGAAGTCGCTCGGCCTCCCTCCCGACCGCTGCCCACACCCAGAGGAGCGGGAAGATCCCCCGACAGCCACACTCGCCAGGGCCCGCTTCCCAGTTCCTTCCCCCACGTCTCCACCCGATCTTGTCCTGCTTTCCATAGCGGCGAGAAAGCGAGCCAAGCTCAGGAACAGGAAAACCTTGCCTGAGGTTCTGCACAGGCCCCCGGCGACAGCTGTCAGGGACCGCTCACCTGCGCCCGCAGGTCCCCGCGCGGATCCCCCTCAGCCCTGCCCAGCACTCCGCCCCGCGGCCCAGGTCGTCCCAAGCGCCGACTCGCCACCCTGGCCCGCCCCGCCGGGCCTGGCTCCCCTCGGCCCCTCACTCACCCATCAGGATACGCATTTGCTTCTTGCCGAACAGGCGGGAGAAGAGCGAGGAGATGGTGAGGCCCATGGCGGCGGTGGCACTTGCAATGAGCACAAGTGCCAACCGGGGCCTTCGCCTTCTAAGCTCCCGATAAAGAGAAGAGAACCGCCGTGGGGTAAAAGGGCAGTAGGGAAGACCGCAGAGACCGCAGGCCCAAGGCGCCCAGAGAAGCGCGGGCTGGAAGCAACCGGGCAAAAAACTGTTTGGGAGCGGGCGCCTGGCGCGGCAGCACCCCCACTGTAAGTTCAGTACGCTACCTCAAGCGGCAGCCTCCACTACCTAGCGCCGCCGGAATCCCAGACCTAGCCAGGATGGTCTCCCCGACCCATCCCCCACGCTTCCCGCGCTGCCGGCGCTACTGCGTCTGCGCACATCGGGATTGGCCCGATTCTCTCCCTCCCCGCCTCCTTCACCTCCTAGACGAGTCTTGGGCGCCGGCGAGACCACTGTGCACATGCGCACTGGAGAGGCAGTCCCAGTAGGAATCGATTCGCTGCGGCCAATCTGCGTCAAGAAGAGACACTTCCGCTCAGGTGACTGCATCGTTAGAGTTATAGTCTTTGTGCTTAGGACAGAGAATGGGAGTGTTTTTTGTGGAAGCTCCTTCAGCGTCTTCTAATTAAGCATTGAGCGGGCTGGGAATTCTAGAATCACATACATGCAAACAAATGCTAACCCTAAATGGAAAAGTGAAGATGGATCTTCCCTTCTGGACAAATAAATACTATAGTTAAAAGAAGACATGAGAGGGGAAAGAAAGGGTGTTAGCGTTTTACATTGTTAGGCTCCTGGACAGGTGATGTTGATGATATCTGATTCTGTGTCAAAAAGGTGAGCTCGGAGAGGGCACACCAAGTATACTAGTCCCTTGGAAGACAAGACTGGAAGAGCATAAATTCAACTGTATCTCAAACTGAAAAAAAAATAGTTGAGGATGTAGCACAGTGTGAAAGCCCGGTTAAGGGACCCGGCAGGATGGCTCAGTGGTCTAAAGCACCTGCAGGCGGCTGCAGGGACCGCGGTCCGATCCCCGGCACCACATGCTGTGCCAGCCCTGCCCTCAGGCTGAGCCAGCCATAAAAAATAAACAAACAAACAAACAAAAGTTCTGAAACAAGAAAAAAATAAATAAAATTCTAAAAAAAAAAAAAAAGCCCAGTTCAATACCCAGTAGGAGGCTGGCACAGTTAGGGAAAAGGGATGGAAAGTCAACAAGGAAACCTTGCTTTCTTGACCCTTTTTTTTCGTAGAAGCTTGAAATATTTACTCAGGTTCAAACGGAAAGCTGCCGCCTTTTGACTTTTATTTTCCCAATTATAAATCAAGGCATCCCGGTCCCACAAAAAAAAAAAAAAAAAAAATCAAGGCATGCATGTTGTAAATTTATTTTTTAAGGCTAGTTTCCTATGAATTTTACCTTTCAAGCTGTTTCCTCTGCTACATTGTTTAGTGCCTTCCCAATTCCAGTCTTAAGGCTAGTCATGCCATCTTCACCCATGTGCCCTTTAGAATTGTTTGTTACAGTATTTT
Organism: Myocastor coypus; assembly: GCA_004027025.1. NCBI lineage: Eukaryota > Metazoa > Chordata > Mammalia > Rodentia > Myocastoridae > Myocastor > Myocastor coypus. The sequence continues at coordinate 7,133 of PVJA010048062.1, read as the reverse complement.
CCTTCAAAGGCACTCTACCTGACCATGTTGTTCAAGAGCTTTTGGGAATGGCTTATGGGAGAGATAGGAAAAGTATGGAAATGTCACCTATTAGCAAAGAGATGGAAAGCCTTTGGCTTTTTTGTATGGGATATTCTGGTCAGAGCTTAGACCAGAATGCTGGTAGAAAGCCTGCCCATAAAGACCAGGCTGGGGAGGTTTCTGCTGGGAAGTACTGCATTGGTTGTTGGACTGCAGATGATTTGTGTTATGACTTGGCAGAAAGTTTGTCTGCATTTTGCTCCTGTCCAGAGACTTTGCCTGAGACTAAGATTAAGTGCAGAGGACTAATCTTGCAAAAGAAATCTCAAGGCAATTGAATATTGAGGCAGTGGCATGGCTATTGTTGGGGGCTTTTAGTCAGATATATGTTGAGAGTCAAGAGCAGAGATCTCAACAAGATGATTTAAAATATTGTGAGTTTGACCAGAAGGGAAATGCCAGGAAAGCAAAAATAAGAGTTGAGATCCCCATTGCTCATGAGGAATAGGAGAATAGAAAAGATGTCCTGAGGGCATCACCGCAGGTAGCATGTTCTCACCCTTTGCAGCCTCACAATCCCAAAGGTGAGGGACTTTGCTTTTAGGAGAAAGCCACAGAACATCATGTTCCAGAATGGAGGCAGCATAGAGAATTTGTTCCTCAGAATCAGGGCCAAAGTATGGAAAAGCAAGGAATGTGAATTGTCTAAAAAAAGCTGCAGGGCGTGGTGGCTCACGCCTGTAATCCCAGCACTCGGGAGGCTGAGGCAGGAGGATTGGTGTGAGTTCGAGACCAGCCTGGGCTACAAAAATGAGTTCAAGGCCAGCCTGAACTGCATAGCGAGACTCTGTCTCAAAAAGACAAAAAATAAAATAAAATAAAATAAAATAAATAAAAAAAGCTGCAGAGAGCAAACCTTCCCGCCCCCCAGAAAACCACTGGAACTACCAGCAGAAGTGTAGACAGGGTGAGGCCATGTAAGTTTTTCTTTTTTAGGCTTTTGGAGCTCACAACTTCTTAGTTTGCTTTGGGTGTTCCACAGGGAACTACAGGACTTAAGTGTTTGCCATTCCAGATTCAATGCTTTGTATCCTGCTGCTGCTACTTTCTGAATGGTAATGTTTTTCTTGTGCCACTGAATGTGGAAATGTTTAACTTTTCATTTGTATAAAGCTCACAGCTTAGAGTTTGACTTAGATCTTGGAGACTTGGGACTTGGATTTTTCAGCAATGCTGGAACTGTTAGGACTTTGGCAACTCTTAAAAGGTGGACTAAAACGTTTTTTTTGCATAAATAGATGTGCATGAATATTGGCAGGGGGGAGGGGAATGCCCTGGAGCAAAATGTCATGGTTCTAATGTAATACAATGTTCAAGTTGTAAAATGTTAATAAGCCATGTCTATGTCCCTGGAAACTGGTTTAAGGAAATGTCTGATTGCCAAATTGACAAGGGGTGGGTTGTACTGGTTGACACATTAAGTCAATCTGAGTTTAAGTGACTCAGCAGAGAGCCAGGATTCTTGATTTGTAAACATCCTCATCCTGTGCAAGAGGGCATGGACATTGTGTGAGTTCTACACCCCCAGCCTCAGGGTAGCTTGTTTATGAGCAGAGATAGGCTAGAAGCCACAGTGGCTGCCCTTCCCTTTGCTCTTTGTTGTTTTCTGCTGTCTTGAACTGCTGCTCTCTGCCATGTGCCACTCTGCCCTGGAGCCAGCCAAATAAAGATTGAAACCTCCAGACTGTGAGCTAAATAAACCTTTCTTTCCTTAATTTTGGGTGTGAGGTGTTTTGACCCAGCAACAAATGAAAACTGAGACAATCATAAACTCTTTATAGTTATAATTTCATATTTACTGTCATTAAGACCCTCCCTCACACTGTTGACTCAAAGCTCCAGGAAACTAGTCCGTTTTTAAATGTTATTGTATTCCCTGGATTTGGCACACTGCTGAGAATAAACATGGTTGAGTGATTACAAGATGGCCAAACTATGGTACAACCATACTATTGAATACTATCAGGAACTACAAAGGTGTCAAATCATACTCACTATTCTAATGAGAGTTCCAAAGTAAATTTAGAAGGGGATGGTGTAAATAGCAAAATATGAATTATATCCCTCGTTTTTAAACTATAAAGGATAAACATTTTAAGTAAAATCTATGTATATTAATTGTGGTTTTCCTTTTTTTTTTTTTTTTAGTAAGGGGACTGAACTCAGGGCCATGCTTAAGCCTGCTAAGCTATCTCCCCAGCCCCTAGCTGTGTTTCCCTGACAAAAATATGTGAAAAGTACAAAGAGGTCTTCCTAGAGGATGAAAGTAATGGTTTGTGTAGTGGTTGTCAAAGGAAAGCACATTGGTGGCACAAAACACTGGCTTTACTGAGATATAACTTACTTTAATTCATTAAAATCCATGAAATTTAACTATACTTTGACTAACTTATTCCACGTTGAATCCATCATTACGATTACATGGAATATCTCTATTGTCCGAGAAAGTTCCACAATGCTCTGTACTTCCCTCATCTTCGCCTCACCACTGACACCAGAAACACAATACTTAAAAGAGCAAACTGGCAAGCAGCACTTTGCCCAAACTCCAAATTTCTGCTTTTCCAAACAGGTTAAGAAAATGAAAACAAAACCAGTCACAGAGTGAAATGGTGAGGTTTGCAATTTATTTATTTGAAAAGCACATGTCACTATAACACAGTGACCTTTTTAATGTGTTGGCTATGATGTGGATAAATTGGGACCCTGATCCACTGTTGCTAGAAATAGGATAACCACTTTGAAAAACAGTTTGGGAGTCTTAAATATTCACTTACATTATGACTCAGCCATCCCATTCATCCTACTCCTATGTACTTACCCAAAAGAAAGGATGTATTCAAAAATACATAGTCAATATTTATAGCACCTTTAACTGCTGCTGCCAGAAATGAGGAACACAAGATGTTCATCAACAGGTGAGCAGACAAAAACTGTGTTTTATTCATGTAATAGCATACTGTTCAGCAATAAAATGATTGAACCCTTGATATGTACAATAAAATGAAACTCAAGATAATCATGCCAAGTTAAAGTCAGAGTTAAGAAGTATATACTATAGGATTCCATTTGGATAAAACTATAAATTACATCAGCAATAGAAGTCATGAGTGGTGGCTGGACAGGAAAGCATGGGAGGGCACACAGGAAGCGCCTAGTGCATTAAAGAAATCCAAGGTGTGATGGGCACGATCATTTTAGCTGAGATGGATACACTCAAATGTTAAAACTTCAGCAAAATGCACTCGTTAAAAGTGAAGTTTGTCTATTAAACTTCAATAAAGCTGTTTTTAAAAAACACTTTGTTGGGTACAATCAGAGCCCTAGAAAAGTGGTAATTGTGTTGTTGACCTCAGTAAAAGTCTTCTATGTAAATCTGTACAGCAGAGATTCTCAACCTGTGGGTCACGACCCTGAGAGGGGTTGAACAACCAAAACACAGGGGTCGCCTAAAGCCATTCCGAATCATAACTAGCAAAATTACAGTTTTGAAGTAGCCACCATAATTATTTTTTGGCTTGGGGTCACCACAACATGAGGAACTATATTGTAGGGTCACAGCATTAGAAAGGTTGAGAACCACTGCTATAGAGAATATAGAATACAAGAGAATTTTTTGTAGAGTCTATTAGACTCCATGTAAGTATCTCTAGAATACTGCATCACTATTATCTGCCTCAGTGATAACTGATTTACAAAGTTACTTCTGAGACATCTCATGCACTTAAAAAGTTCAAATGAAAGAAAAATATCTTCATAGAAAGGTTACTTTGCTTGCCTGTTCTGGCTACATGTGAAATTATTTTTCAGCTTCACTACAAGGTCTACTGTATGTACTTCTATTTGTGATCCAGAAAAGTAGATCCTACCAAAGACAAAAAAAAAAAAAAAAAAAAAAAAAAAAAAAAAAAAAAAAAAAAAAAAAAAAAAAAGTGGGGGGGGGTACAAAATTTCTAAAGCAGTATTTACTCAAAATGGTATTTCAATAAGAAAGTTTAATGGGAAAGAGGGAAAAGACAAGAGTATTTAACTGAGGTATAAGTTTACAGTAGAAAAAATACTCTCATAATATCCTACAAATTCTCAGATACTTGCAGAGTTAAAATTATGGTCTAATATTTAAAAGTAAAGCATGGGAAGTCTTTTTTTTTTTTTTTTTTAAGAAAAAAAAATAAGAAAAAGAAGAATTTTTTTGTTTCAGAACTTTTGTTTATTTATTTTTATGGCCAGCTCAGCCTGCCCTAAGGGCAGGGCTGGTGCAGCATGTGGTGCCAGGGATCGAACCGCAGTCCCTGCAGCTGCCTAAGCTTTCCTAAGCAGGCGCTTTAGACCACTGAGCCATCCTGCCCGTCCCAATGAGAGTGTAGCTCGATGCATCACCTCCATCCCTATAATAATGGGTAAATTATAAGGAGTATTAACAAACCAAGATCACTAAACATGTAAGCATTATGGACTGTAAACTCTGCATCACTCTTCTTGCACTTTGTGGCTGCCTTCATTGTATTCTTTCCTGGAAAGCCAGTCATGGGAAGCTTATTCAAACAGTAGTACTGAGGCTAACCCAAATCACTTTTTGTTTTGTGACAATGGGTCAGGCTCAGGAGCCTAGAATGGCCTTGAGCTGTCAGGGATCTTCTTGCCTTAGCTTCTCCAATGCTAGAGGTGAATCACCTACCCAGCACAGACCACTTCAACTTTAAAGCTACATGAAAAGAGTATTTTTACCTTCAAATACAGTTTAATATGAGCTGTTGCTAACTTTTAAAGTGTAAAAAATCTGTCTAAGCACATGAAAATATGTAAGACCTGGAATTAGGCTGCTGCGATTTGACTCCTGATTCCCTTCAGTGGTGCGCTAGTAAATATTTAGCCATTGGGGGGGGGGGGCACTATCTCCAGCTCAGAACACTGGCCAGCTTCTATGGGGTAATACGCTCACTGGAGGTAACTGCAAGCTACCAACACAACCTGAGGTAACTGAAGGCAGAACTGGGAAATGACATGCAGTTAGCTCCCCTGCATCACGGCAAATGCATCCGGGACACTTCAGGCTTAATGCTTAGCAGGAATGTCAACCAAGGCAGGTCAGGCACCTTCTAAGCCACAGCTGCTTCATGATGCAGATCACAAATGCCTGTCTCAATGAACTGTGAAGGTTAAAGAGTATATATAAAGCATGCATATACTCGCTGGTGTGACACTTGATCTAGACAAACTAGCTGTTCTTACTAAGTATAGAGTACATATGAGGATTATCTTCATTGTAGTAATACTTTTACTTTCAATAGCTGTTGGTCATGACACATAGTTTTCTAACCTCTTCACAGAGAACTTCCAGATGGAGTGCCTCCGGTTTTTGGGTCATTTCCTTCTGTTGGGTTTATTTTTCTTCTGCTGCGTTCTTAACCAACCAACAAAATTTGGAGACTCCAGAAAATGCATACAACCAGGGATTTAGCTCAGTGGAGCAGCACCTGCCTGGCAAGAGTGAGGCTGTGAGTTCAATTCTTGGGGTACACATACTAAAAAATTTGAAACACCTATAAAAATAAATTTGACACTGGGATTATATCTCAGTGACACAGTGTTGCCTAACAAGCACTAAGTCAATTTCTGGCATGAAAAATAAATAAATTTAAAGCCAGCATTGTGGCATATAGCTCTAATCCTAGCACTTGGAAGGCTTGAAGATCATGAAGTGTTCAAAGGCAGAACACTAAATAATCCTTAAAACGTGGGAAGTTGCTGGGTGTGGTGGTGCACCCCTGTAATCCCAGCACTTGGGAGGCTGAGACAGGAGGATCGGTGTGAGTTGGAGACCAGCCTGGGCTACAAAACTGAGCTCAAGGCCAGCCTGAACTGCATAGCGAGACCCTGTCTCAAAAAAAGACAAAAAAATAATAATAATTAAAATTAAAATTAAAAAAAAAAAAGTGGGGCCGGGCGTGGTGGCGCACGCCTGTGATCCCAGTACTTGGGAGGCTGAGGCAGGAGGATTGGTGCGAGTTCGAGACCAGCCTGGGCTACAAAAGTGAGCTCAGGACCAGCCTCAACTGCATAGCAAGACCCTGTCTCAAAAAGACAAAAAAAAAAAAAAAAAAGTGGGAAGTTTATTTCAATACCTTCTTACCAATAACTCTGAAAACCATGATGAACAACAGAATTGTTCAAGAAGAATCTCAAGTTTTAAGGCCACTGTTCTTTTTAAATAGAGTCACAGGTGAGTGGGAAGGAAGGGGAAAAGACTAACCAGTAAAGTCCAATCCAATCGCCTTTTATTCTGGAGGTCAGCTGAGGTCGATTTTTCAAGGATTTTCATAAATTCTTCGGGAAGAAACTCTCTTCACTGGGGTGGGCTCTGAAGGACAATAGGGACTGTGCTTACAAACTACATGTGGACAGCATTTACTCAAGAAACACAACTGCAGGTACAGAATTCAAATAGCAAGTCACTGGAATATTTATACCTTCCATGGAGAAATAGTTTTCTGCAAAGGCATCAAGCTTGGCACATCTTTAAAGTCAAGGGCCCGGCAGGATGGCTCAGTGGTCTAAAGCGCCTGCATGGGAAAGCTTAGGTGGCTTCAGGGACCGAGGTTCGAACCCCGGCACCACATGCTGCACCAACCCTGCCCTTGGGATAGGCTGAGCCGGCCATAAAAATAAATAAATAAATAAATAAATAAATAAATAAATAAATAAATAAATAAATAAATAAATAAACAAAAAGTTGTGAAACAAGAAAAAAAAATTAAATTAAAAAAGAAGAAAAGTCAAGAAATGTTAGGTATTCTTACCTATACAGTCTTACAGAGATCTTAAAAATTTGTTCTTCTCAAGATGGGCCATAGCTGGGTGTGGTGGCACACGCCTGTAATCCCAGCACTTGGGACGCTGAGGCAGGAGGATCAGTGAGAGTTCGAGACCAGCCTGGGATACAAAACTGAGCTCAAGGCCAGCCTGAACCGTACAGTGAGACCATGTCTCAAAAAAAAAAAAAAAAAAAAAAACCACACACACATACAAAGATGGGCTGCAGCAACTCTAAT
>PVJA010048061.1:0-14376 GCA_004027025.1 Myocastor coypus | reverse complement strand
AAAAAAAAAAAAAAAAAAAAAAAAAAAAAAAAAAAAAAAAAAAAAAAAAAAAAAAAAAAAAAAAAGAAATACTGAAAAATCAAAATGAATAACATTTATTGTCCCTGATAAAAGCTAAATTAATATTCATAACAGTTCATTTATACTTAAAACAATTTACCCATAGATTATCTTGTCTTACTTGAATTCCCAGGATAAGCAATGATTTGCCAAAACTCACAGCCAATTGTAAGCTAAGTTAGTTTCCCTAGTAATCAATAATTGAAGTACCAAAGTTAATAAAATTTTCATAGCAAAACTATGAAATATTATACTTAAAATGTATTTCAGTTTCTTTGACCTGTGGGGTGAGGCGTGTGGGACTGAGGGTCTGACAATGGCCTCAGCTAAGGAGTTTTAGCTCTACCTGCAGGACCTGGCCTGGGAACTGGGCTCTCAAGCTGGTATCAATCTGACAAGGCATGTGGAGGGGGAAGAGGGCCTTCTGCACGGATGACAGCAGCAGTGCAGAGGCCATGTGCCCACAGAGCTGCCCAGGATGGAGAGGAATGAGGCCTGAGCTGAAACCTTCCATTCCGAAGGCCTTGAGTGCCATGGCTGAAGTCAAAACTCCCGATTCAAAATGTGCAGCTCCCGAATCTGAGCATGCGCCCAGGGCCATCTTTCACAGAAATGTGCTCTGTGGTTTCTTTCCCAGGTGGATCTGTTTTCACTTCAGTCTAGGCCATCTGGTTCCAGGAAAGCATGGGTGAGTGAGAAAGAAAACCAGGAAGCCTGAGTACCTGGGCCACTGCTCCAGGTCATTCCCCTGCTAAGCCCCTTGGCCCCTTCCTCCGCCCATTAAAACACAATTGATCCCCTGGCGTTTCCAAAGCCTCCTTCCCACCCATGTCAATTAAATCTCTGCCAGTTAAAAAGCCAGAGAGGACAGGTGTGTTTCACAGTGGGTTTCACTTCCCACAAGGTGCCAGACTGGCAGGCCCTCAGACCACAGGCTTCTTTGTTCATTTAATGGCATCAGTTAGCAACCAGAGCTCTGCCTGCTGCTGGCCTCAGGTGCGACCAGGAAAGCCAAGGAGCCTCACTGCTCCTATTAATCCCTCTACTGCAAGGCTTGGCACACAAAGGTGAAAGGAGCCCCAGCCCCCTACTGCAGCCAGCAGAAGGCAAAGCACTCTGAGTGCTGCTCTGCGCCCAGATTCCATTCATTCATTTTTTCATTCAGTGCCATCCATTGAGTCTGGACAAGCCAGCCACCCTGCCACAACCTAGAAAATTCAGCATAGCTAAGGGACAGGCCCGACCTCTGGGACATTACTACCAGTGTCTAGTATAATGTAGGAAGTACAGTAAGAATGATATTTATTTGTGTTTTGTGTATGTAGCAATTGACATAAAGTTATAAACCTATATATAAATGTACATAGCACAGTGCTTATTAAGTAGTTCCATGCTGGTGCCAGGAACTGCTGGCAGCTTGCTACAACCTTGTAAAACCCCTATTCGTCCTAGAACTATTGTCATTATCCTTAGTTTGTCAATGTGGAAACAGGAGCTGATAGTTGAAGTAATTTGTCCAAGTTGACCCATCCAGTAAGTCAGGGCACCAGGCGTAAAGCAGGGCAATTCAATCCTCAAGTTCATGAATTTGATCACCTTTATCCTTTTTGCAATAGTGGGGATTAAACCCACGGCCTTTACAATGACTATAACCCCAGTCTTTTTATTTTATTTTTAAATGATTTTAGGCAGAGTCTCACTAAATCACATGATAGTTAACTATTGAGTCATCTTGGGTAAGAACGATACAACTGCTTGGCTTCGCATAGTTCTGGGTGTAACTGAATGGATTTACTGACGATGGAAGACGGAGAGTGAGTAGCATCACCCAATGGGCTCAGAACCTGGATAGTATGAAAAAAGGAGGGAAAGGAAATCCCCCTTCCATTTCTTTGGAGGAACTCCGGTCTCCACCTCCACCTTGGAAGTCACCTCCTGGCTTTCAGTGCAAACTCTTCAGCCATCCACTGCAGGCCCTTTGGCCTCCTGATACGGACTCAGTAGGACTGTAGTGAGCTCTGGGCTTTTGACTTTTGGCTAGATCCTTCAGATCTCCAGCACACAGACAGTGCTTTGCACTGTTCCACACTTGACTCTGTAAGTGGCCGTGGTAAGCCTTCTTTGTCAATATTAAATACTTTATATTAAGTTTTCTGTATTATTTTAAATGTTTTTCTAGTGGTATTGATTAATACAGTCACAAAATTTGCAAAATTTTGGTTTAGACTTGAACTTGGATTACTAGGATTACAAGCATATGCTACTATGCCTGGGTCAATCATGTTTCTATGCTACAGAAAATATTTTGCTTTTCAACCCAGAAAAGTCATCCCAAAAGTAGAAATGGTAGGCTGGGGAGATGGCTCAGTAGTCTAAGCACCTGTCTGGCAAGCACAAGGATCCAAGTTTGATCCCCAGTAGCATAGGCTGTGCTGACCTAAGAACCCCACAGCACACCATGCCTGCCATTGAAACCGGGGTTGGGGGTATACTCCTATAATCCCAGCATGGAGGAGGCTGAGATGAATCTGAGCTGTGTAGCAAGACCCTATATCCAATAAATAAATACATAAAAAATCAAAATTGGAAATGGCATGGCAGTTGCAAAAAAAAGCTATTATCATCTGAATACCCATTTAACACCTTACGTCACCAAAGGTTATCTCATGTCATTCTCATCATAATTAGGAGATCTATTATCTACCCCTTGTATAGACCAGAGGAAAAGGGATTGTGTAAGATCAGAAACTTGCCCCCAGTTACAGGTACTAAGTGATAAAACTGGTCTTTGGATTGGGCAGTCTGACTCCGGAATCCAGTTGTAGCCAGCATTGCAGGCCTGAGGCTTTAAGCTGCTAGAGTCACCTTATACCTCACTGGGAAAGCATGTCTGTTTTCCTGATCCAACAGCACTCAGTGAGCATTAGCCTGAAGACACAGAGGTTCCCAGGATCTTTGAAGCTTAAATAAAAGAGACCTCGGTGTCCTTCACTGTCTAGGTGCCAGGCCACAGGAGATACCTGTGTCCCTCAGCCCAAACCCTGTGATCATCATCCACCCAAAATGAGCCAAGCCCCCAGTCAGGGCTGCCCTACTGCTGAGTGAGGGGAGCTGAGCTCTTCCATCTCCCGCTAGGACTGAACCACATCTGCCCAGGTGGGAGCAACCTTCTAGTCACCACCTCTTTGGCCAGGCTCCATTTCTAATTCATATGCAGTTTCCCCATGCACCAGCCCCCGCACTGGGTGTAGAGATACCTTTGATTATGAAACCAGGGTCTATGGCTGTACCACTCTGAACATGACCCATCTCGTCTGATTTTGAAACCAGGTTCTGACCAAAAGCTGTTGTAGGTAGCTGGGATAATGACTGTGTTTTCTGATGACTTCTCTTGCCTTACTTGACCTTCTCTCCCTAACAAGCTCATCCAGCTTCATGGCTTGGTGTGGATTTCATTGTTCGTTTGAAAGAACAGTTTTAGAAGGAGGAGAAGAGCTGGAAAAGGAGCTTTGCCAGGGGTCTCCTTTGGCACACATCCAAGGAAACAGCTCCCCAAGGGCCAACGAATGGAAAACACCAAAATAGAGTGGGCAGGACTGCTTGGAAACTCAAGGAAGGCAAGGCTCTTTGGGATGTAGTCAAGATTCCCAACAGTTCTTTGGATTTTGAAACCAAATATCAGTTGTAAAAGCAGCAACCACACAGAAGAATAATTCCCACCTCTTTCAGCCTGTAAGTCTGATTTTAATATAAGTATCACGTAACTCCTTCACTATCTTGAAATGAAATACGTGGCTAATATAACCACCACCTCACATAATTTGAAGAAAATCAATATAATAGGCTACCTGTAATATAAAAGAGAGAAATCAAGTTTATGATAAAGTACTAAAGGTTTCAGTCCACCAGAGCACCAGCACAGCGCACAGAAGTGCAAAGACAGTCCGGTCTTGGGAACTGTTCTCAGACTCTCCACGGGGCCTCTCTCACCAGCACAGTGGGTTTCCCTTGACCTCAGTATATGGGTGGCTCCAACACCACGAGTGGCATTTTCCTCCTGAAGTACTCTTTCTAAAACTACTTGTTAAAATTTTGAAGCAATGAAAGTACAATCATCCCTTGCTCAACTTTGAGGTCACATCCCAGGAAAAAATAACATACAATAAAATGATACAGGGGCCAGCAAGATGGTTCGATAGTCGAAAGTGCCTGCTTAGGAAAGCTTAGGCAACCGCAGGGACCATGGTTCAATCCCTGGCACCACATGCTGCGCCAGCCTCACCCCCAGGGCAGGCTGAGCCGGCCATTTAAAAAATATATATATATATATATGTGTGTGTGTGTGTGTGTGTGTGTGTGTGTGTGTGTGTGTTCTGTGTTTTTTGGTCTTAGTTACTTTTCTCTCTGCTGAGATAAAATACCCAACACCCAAGGTTAAATGAGGAAAACTTTATTTAGCTCGCAGTTTGTAGTGGTTTCAGTCCACAATGGTCTGCTTGCAGGCAGGATAACATGGTGGACAGGCCGTGAAGAGGAGAAAGAGTTTATGGCAGGCAGAAGGTAGTAGAGCAATAAGGGACAGCCATAGCTCTTTCTATTCTTAATATCTTATCCAGGCTGCTCAGGGCAGTTAGCATCCAGACCTTATATCCTAGTACCCTTGATCTTAGCACAGCGCCATGAATCAATTCCAGTGTCACACCCCATAGACCCAGCCACCTCAGAAAAAGGTAGCACAAGCCATCCCCAGATACAAGCAAGTTAGTCTCTGACTTTGTAATACAAAGAGCTGTTTGTGTTTTGGTGCTTGTTTTTATTTTTAGTTTTCAACTATTTGCAAGTCTGGAGTGAGGTCTGGGTGTGACTGCTCTGTGAATTGCCTATAGTGCTTCCTCCACCACAGTGACAGCTGAAGATATTCCCTGTGCCTCTGGTAACTGGCACCACCCTGGTGCCTTGGCTAGTTAGTGGTGTAGCATTTACTATTGTAACCAAATAAAACTTATGAAAAGATCAACCCCATGGCATTCATTTGCTCACTTCACAAATATTTACAAAACACCTATTTTGTTGAGAAAGTCATATACCAAAAGCTCACTGGGTGTATGCCAAGTAAAAGAGGTTAGTATAAGATATAAGACACGGTCTTTCCTCTCAAGAACCTTATGGTCTAAGGTCCAAAATAAGTTCCAAATACAAAAGTGATATAAAAATAGATTACTAAAAGAAACTAAAAGACAATCACATAAGATGAATCAAGAAAAGTGTGTTTCATTTGCCCTTGCTCTTGGTGTATGGAAAATAGTATGGATTCTAATCACCAGTGGTGAGGACCCCAACTCTCCCTCCAAGTCTCAGGGACTTAGATTTCTGGTGCTTTATCACATGGACAGTCAGGCAATACACTTATGTGTAGACTTGTGTGTCCTTCAGGCAATTTAGGACTGCCACAGTCTGTGTCTAGAGATAGTTTAAATCTCCTCAGCTACAAAGTTATGACCTAGCTGCCCCAGAGGGGACAGGACAGCAGGAACACAACTCTTAGCATGACCAGGAGATGGCTCAGGAGAAAGAAAGGTATTCTGGCTTCTTTACATTGTGGGACATTTGAGATTGTAAAAGAAGATTGTGGGTTAGTTGTATATCTTTGTGGGAGGAGAGGGGATCTGCTCCCTGTTAAGCCTCCTCAGGCATCCTCTCCACTCACAGTGAGAACTGACAACCTTGGGCCAGTGAGGTAGCTCATAAGACTAAGTGCCTGCTTAGGCAAGCACAGGGACCAGGGTTTGATTCTCAGCACTGTCCACCACACCAGCCCAGCCCCTGGGTGCACTGAGCCAGCCACTAAGACTGGGCACAGTGATGCATGCCTATAATCCCAGTGCTGGAGAGGCTGAAATAGGAGGATCACTATGAGCCCAGGCTGTCTAGTGAGACCCTGTACCAAACACATTAGAAAAAGAAAAATGACCATCTCGTCAGATCCAGAAAAATATCTAAATACTTGGGGATATTTTGCCCCCCCAACTTGGTCTGGCTCTGTTTACCAAATTATTTAGTACGTGGAGTAGAGGCTCTGGTTATTATTTTAACTGGAGAACCTGGCCAAAAACCTATAGTGATCCAGCAGATACCCGATGGACTTTTGTTGAATAGATAGAAGAAAGAAAAGGGAGGGAAGAAGGATGAGAGATCACAGACTTTCCTCAGGAGCCCTCCCATCTCCGGTTCACCAAGTGTTCTAATACAAGAAACAGAGTCTTCCTGAGCAAGTAGTGAGGTTAACGAGCTCAGAGGATGAATGGAAGGAAGAAAAGGAGGCAGGGAGGAAAGGGGAGGAAGGGAAGTAATGGAAGGAAAGAAGGAAGGATGATAGATCAATAGATAGATAGATAATAGGCAGATAAGTAACCTATTTGTCTTCTGTGGCTTGAAATTCTCTTTATAGTGAACAAAATGTCTCATTTTTTTTTTTTTTTTTTTTTTTAGAATTTTTTTTTCTTGTTTCAGAACTTTTGTTTGTTTGTTTATTTATTTATTTTTATGGCCAGCTCAGTCTGCCCTGAGGGCAGGGCTGGTGCAGCATGTGGTGCCGGGGATTGAACCGCGGTCCCTGAAGCCGCCTAAGCTTTCCTAAGCAGGCGCTTTAGACCATTGAGCCATCCTGCCAGGCCCCAAAATGTCTCATTCTATAGTCAGAAGTAAAAAGGTTTAAAATGCAAATCCTGAGAGAAACACGCCATAATGTACCAAAGATGATGGTGGCTTCTCTCCTGAGTGTCATGGTGGGGGACGCAGAAGGCGGTGGGACCATATACTTTTGGAAGATGATGCATCTGAACAGACAGGTATTCTTACAAAGGGGATGCAGGAGTGCAGCATTGAGCTAGCTGCCCACAGGACTGGCTGCATTGTGCTGGCCAGCATGGGCTGCGCTGGGCCCACCTTCTCTGGTCTCAGTTTCCCACAAGCTGGTCAAGAGGTATTTGTAAGCAGTTACTTAAAAGACAACATTGCCTGACTGTGACCCTGGGAGGGCTATAGAAGCCAGAGCATGTAGGAATCCTGAGATAAGCTTTCCATTTTACTGAGCACAGCTCAAGCGCTTCCTAGAATATTGCGTTTGAGCCTTGTAATTAAAGAGGGAAGAAGAGGCTCCAGAGAGATTCTGAGAAGAATTGTGAGGATATTAAAGGGTTTGAAAACAATAATGCTTATGGAAAAAAAAGGTTAAAAGAATTTGGATTATTTATACTGAAGGACAGAATGCCAAGGGGCAGAAATACAGTCATCCTAAAATACACTCCTTCTGGTGTCAGAAGAGTGGCCAATTTTTAAATTGATGAAGTGAACATTTGGGGCCAGGTGGCTACTCTCTGTGTGGACTTGTTATACAGAATTCAGCAACAGGAAAGACTAAAGTCACAGTCCTCCTAGATGATTGGGACCTTGGCCATGCCCTCTCCATAGAGCCATGGGGACTCAGGCAAGCAAGAAGCTGGAAGGGCACAATTCTTCCTAGACCCTGTTAGCTTTCAGGATAGTGAACACCTTTGTAGGCACCTGCCAAATAACCCACACCAGGTTTATTTACCTATTAAACAAAAGTTTATTGCTTTTCCCATTATAAAAGTAATATGCTCTCCACAAGGAAGCTTGTTGCTTTCTAAATAAAAGCAAGTCCAGATCCTCCCAGAGTTGCCAACAGAGGGATAATTCTCTGTGTGCATATGGAGTAAGGGATAATGCAGAGAAGTGAGCAGAGGTGAGTCAGGGTGGCTAGAAGCTTAAAACGAAGTTCTACAACACAGGCCAGGTCTACAAGGCACCATTTCCTCTTCTTTGGCCTGAGGCCCCCGGCAGTGGCACCCTTCTGGCTGGAACCCAGTGCTGCAGGGGAGGGAGGGACACCAGCCACCTCCTGTGTAAAGCCAGCCTTTATGCTGCAGCCCAGGAGCTCTCAGGAGAGATGCTGGCTCACTCTCCCTTACAAATCTCTGTTTCAATTGTCCCACCATTCCCAACTTTTTGGAACTTGGAACAAAATCTATTAAGGGAACTGACAGATATGAAAACTACTTGAGGAATGAAGACTGAAGACGGAGGGTGGCATAGCTTCCCTGGCTCACTGTGCAAAGGCATTCCTGAGAGTTTATTTCTTTACAGTATTTTTTATATATATTTCTGTTTGTTTGGTATACTTAAGCTGATGACTTATTTATGACATAGACATTTTTTCACCTGCTTTAATTAAGCTAAACTAATCAAAATGGCATGTGGAAGTATAAACTCATTTTCATAAAATATGCACATACATGCATACTTACATTTAAAAGGCTGGGAGGAGTCAACCCAAAATGCAACTATGGCTACCTTTAGATGTGAGGCTATAAATTATTTTATTTTTGCTTTTTATTGTTTATGCTTTTCACAATGAATATAGTTTCACTTTTGTGAGAAGAAGGCATTATTGCACAATTTTAAATGGCTACCTGGCCAATGATATGGTTAACTATTTAATTATTTCCCTCCACTTTGCTGACGGTGCCTCAAGGAGCAAGACATGTTCTCGATGGGGTCAGTATGATTCAAGGGGAATCTAAGGAGATTTCCAGAGAGCAGCTAGCTCAGCTGAAACATACAGAGACTTCTACATTCCCTAGCGTGTTTCTAGTAGCGTGTTCTCTCACAGCGAACATGTTCAGCTTCTGACAACCTTCCTTTAGCCTCCCCCTCCCCCTCCTTCCTTCCCCTTATCCCTCTCCCATCCCTGCTTTTCAGGCTTCTACGCTTCCTCATCCTTACTTTCCTACACTGATCACTGTGGTCTTTCCTGTCCCATTTCTCCCTCTACTTCCCCTACGGATGCCTCAAGACACCTGGTGCTGCAGTTTTTCCATGAGCATACTTCCTCCCAGCTCCTGCCAATGACACGGAACTATATTTAGCTGCCAAACTTCCATTTCCGTTGTCTTGAAATTAGGACATTAAGAGAGCAGTAACAAGCGTGCTAAAGTGTCAGGACCACGGCATCTGCCCTGAGGGGTTGTCACAAACAATAAATGCTTACTTGGTGGACACTATGAATAGCCTTAACAAAAACTCATAAACCTCAGGTCCTTTCCACACTTTTGATGATATTTCTTTGATGTCTTAAATATAGCATACTTTTTCCATGCTTATCTAGATAGGCAGCCATAAAAGATGGTGGGTTATTTTAAGTTTTATCTAATGCATGTGATTTGCAAACCGTCATAGATGTAAAGACTCTGCTTCTTGGCTTCATACATTGCCTGAAGACATTAGCCAAACTGTGCCAATGAGAACATGAGCTTTGAATTTTGACTTAAACAGCTGTCCCCACTGTTAAACGCTGAGGACCTGAGCCAGGAGTCCCTCAACTTAAAGTTATTCTCTTGTTCATTTTATGTAACAGCCCCTATTCTTTACATTTCCTTTTACAGTCTATTTGAAGGTTCTGTTACCTTAGTCACATTCATAGAATTTCACCTGTCAAAGAACTTTTTGAAAACACTTGAAGTGAAATTCACATAACATAATATTACCCATCTTAAAGTGAATATTTCAGTGGTATTTTGTGGGTTCACAATGTTATGCGATGACTATCTCTATCCAATTCCAAAACACTTTCATTGCTCCAAAAAGAAATCCAGGACTTGCTAAGTAGTTACTTCTCTCTCACCCTTCTCTAAGTCCCTGGCAACCATTGATCTATTTTCTGTCTCTTATAGATTGGCCTTCCGTGAATATGTTACGTAAGTGGAATTATGCAACATACCTTTCAAATAGCATATTTCCAGTTCATCCTGCTGTGGCCTGCATCACTTCTTTGTTGCTATGCCTGGATAATATTCTACTGAATGTATATACTAATGCATATACTACAATGTGCTCATCTACCTGTTCTTTGGCAGGCTGGGGCCTCTGGAAGAATGCTGATGAGTAACACTAGTGACCCCCATGGGGGATGACAGCAAACTGGATACATGTCCTCCTGGGCATGGGCTGAGGCACGAGGTGAGAAGCAACTCAGCTGCAGCCGTTTTCCTAGAGGAAATGCCAGTGTTTTGTTTTTCATGAAGTCTAAAAATTTAGATTTTTATATGTAGTTTTTAAAATTTAAGTCTGTTGGTCATATCATACTTAATTACTCTGTATAAGTCGAGCCAAATAGATGTAGCCAAATCTCCAAGGTCTTAGCTATTTTGAAGCTTATAACTTTTTAGAATTTTGCCTTTTCTTTTTATTTAATTATTTTATTTTATTTTAGTAAATTCTTTGAGTTTTTTTCATAAAACATAAGTTCAGTATCACAAAGAATATTTTTTGTATTCTCTTGCTTTGTAGTAGGATAAAATTAGCCAGGAAGAATTATGTAATAGGATCCTTTTAGTTGTCATACACTACCTACAGTATGGGCCAGGGAGATAACTCAATGGCACAAGTGTCTGCTTGGCAAGTGCAAGGTCATGAGTTTGAACCCAGGTCCCACACACACACACACAAAAAGCTTCATAAACTACCTACAGTAATTTTTTATAATAGAACCTGCCAAGCGAATATTGCAATTTGATAAACTATTTAGCCACAGAGACTGATAGTGATGTAGAAATCCATAAGTTCTTAGTAATGGAATCAAGATGAAGTATTCTATAGTAGTTGTAAATCTGCATAGTGTTTATACAGTGTCACTGGACAAAATACTGTACATCCTATAATGTACTATTTTTATGATGGAAAAATAATAACACATTATGTTCATTTTATACATATGAAAAATTCAAGAAATATTAAGGATATGATAATCATTCATAATCCTTTGAATAAAAAATACTATCAACATTTGAGTACATTGTCTTCTAGACTTTTTTCTCCAGACATAGGTTAATTTCTATAGATATGTCTGATCTCAAAGTAATTTGAGATTTTTAAAGAACTTGATTAATGCTAATATAGACTCAAATTTTGAAAGTTCAATTCAGCTCTGTTCAAAGCTGTTTAAAATGATTTTCAGGTTTTCAGATTGGTACAGTAAAAGCATTTTTAAATTGCTTGAAGTGGCATCCTCCTCCTTTTTCTTTTCCTTTTTAACCATATAAAATCAATCTCTACATTGTTTAATATATATGTATATATATAATACAATTCATAACAATGCCTAGATTTATTAAAACTTAGGATACTGTTTATGTCTAAAAATAACTAATAAAAGACTTCAAATATATTAGTAAATTATTTTCTTGGTGACCCAAAGAGCATATATGTGTGATTCTACAAATTATCTGTATAGAAAATGTTTTTATGTGCAATAGATATTACAGTAAATAGAAATTCAATGAAATTCACTCATTTGTCCATTGTTCATGACAGAGGCCATTTCTAACATTTCTTTTTTTTTTTTTCTGCCGATAATTCTGAGTTAACTTTCCTCCTCCACTAGACTGTGACTAGTACAAGGACGGGGCCTGCTTTGGCCAGCCTGCTCACTCTGGCTCCTTCTCATGTCCATGTTCTTTGCATGGATATGCCCCCGACCAGACCTCACTGCCAACAACAAGCAGCTGGCCCTACCTATAGTGTGCCTGAGCCAGTTAGGATACAAGATGTAGATCATCCCTCGCCCACTGAATCTAAGAATAGGAAGCACCTAGTGTCCAGGTGGGAACTAAAGGGGCTGTCAGCAAACCAAACCTCGGTCCCTGGAGCCATTGGTTAAGTCACAAGTGAGCCTTTCATGGCCTTCAAAAAAAATCATGCCCACTATGAGTTGGGCAAAGAGTATCTAGCTGCTAGTCCAGCTCTTCTGTGGATACTATACTCTTGTTCTTTGCTTCCAGTGTTCGAACATTGCTTTTTAGCATTAAGTAAGATTTTTCATGTATATCATTAAGTTAAAATAAGTTTAGTCTTTTTGAGATGATCTTAGCAGCCAGAAGCTTTACTTAGAGTTCTGCAAAAGAAAAATAACGTGGAAATAGCCCAGGATTTGGACTTGCTCTTGGGGAATGCAATACAAAGTTTGAGTGAGAGTTTTCTCCAGTGTGCAAGCGAGCTGCACTGAAAGCATGGTGTTTCGTAGAGCTCTATGAGTTCTCTCAGGCCACTTGAGGTTACAAGGATTGATGAAACAGAATAATAAATATCCCTAAGCATCCCAAGCTTCCACATAACCCTGACATCTGTTTTTATTGCTCTCATTCATGCCCCTGTTTCTCCTGAACAGGATACTGTTTTCCTTCAGGTGTGTACCCCTGATGTTATTTTATTTAGTAGTCCAAACAATTTCCAGTTAACTACTATTAATCCAGAGGAGGGTTTCCAGCCTATGGCCCCTTCATATGGATGACAAGATTTTATTCCATGGTTGAGTAGATTTCTGTCACCCCTTCTTTACTCAAGCAAAAGTACAGTAACCCAAACTGCCTCCAGCAACTATATTGTAGTCAACAGAAATTTGTCTCAAGTGGAGCTGAAGCAGAATATGGCAGAAGAAACAGGTGCAGAGCCTCGGTCTTTGAGTCTCAAAACACATCTTCTCAGGCCTGCCCAGCTATGGACTCCCAGGTGTTTAAGGCAGTGCTTTCTCTCACTGCAGGAGTCAGTGTGTATTGGTATTTTTGTTACTTTCAACTAAAAGCATTCTAACTGGCACAAGCTCTGCAGCATAATCTCTCGCCAAACTCCTAGATACTCTAACTAGTTCTTTATTTGTGAGAATGTAAATGGAAAGAAAATACTTTTGCTATAGGTATAAAAGAGGCAGATCATGATAAAACAAAAACAGACTAGAAATTTAATTTTAAGAAATTCACCAACAGAGTGAGGATTGGTATATGGGTATATGTAACTTATAGTTTAATAAATATGCCTTTAAAATAAGTTTTGAAGTATCATCACCAATAAACCATGACTGTGTATAGTTAGGGTTATGTTTAATTACTTAAAAATATCACCAAAGACCCAAGCTCTTTTTTCTCAAAATTGCACCTTCCTAAGTATGCTTGATTCAGCCTATGCAGTTGGGATAAGATCTATACTCTCAGGGTCAAGAGATATTGGACAAATGAAGGTTCTGTTAGCTGGGATGAAGAGTTAGAGGGCTTTATAGATAAGAGAGAAGGCATCTACACATCTGGTCCTAACTCTAGTCCTTCAATCTGTGTACATCTCTCCAGGAACACTGCTTATCCGGGTGCTGTGGCCATTATTGCCACAGCACAAAGATCACAAATCACAGGAAGAAAGAACGAAATAATACACTTAACATAGAAAGGAGCAAAATATCACAGAATCCTGGAAAACAACATCAAAATTTTTGTTACATACTGAGGACTCGACTTACACACCATGCTTAGAGTTATCTAAAATGTTTTAAACTGAAGTTTCAACTGACAACTCCCTCAAATCTTCATTTCAGTGTCTCAAAGGCCCAAGCATTTTTGGTGAAATCCACTGCCTTCTGTAAACAAGTATATCTCCCTACAGTATTCATAGCACAGATTCAATTTCATCTATTTAGGTGACTTATACAAATTAAAACTAAACCTACAGCCATGCACTGACCATGGGGAGAGGCCATGAACAAACTTAAAACCCTGAAAAATCTCGAAAAATGTTTTGCTGAGTTAAAGAAGTCCAACACATGAAAAAAAGTCCACTCCATGTGAATCCTATCTGAAGCTGAAGAACAGACGAAATTAATTCATGAATAATTAGAATAGTTGGTAAGGTGGCTGGACTCCAAAGGGCCAAAGAAATGTCTGAGCAAGTAGAAATATTCTGTTTGTTTCTGATTAGTGGTTACATGGGTGAATACAATAGTAAAAAATTCATCAAACTGAATTTGACAACATGCAAGAGGCTTGTATTTAAAATGATGTTAATTATGCCAATAAGCACACTAAAGACCAGGGATATGGCTCAGTGCTACAAGTGCCTGCCTGGTAAGAGCTCCTGAGTTTGATCCCTGGTACCATTAAAAAAAAAAAAAAAAAAAAAAAAAAAAACTTAAATAAGTACACTAAAAATAAAGAATATATTTGCACATTCACAAACAACTTAAATGACCATCAAGAGATGGTGAAAATTATAGTGCATTCATTCACTGAAATGCTATACAGCTGTGTGGACACCTGTAACCCCAGATGTTTGTTAGGTCAAAATTTGAGGCTCAGCCTTGGTATTTTTTGGTAGCAATTTGTCCAGATCCTGTGAAAAGAAATAAAAGCTCAGCATTCTCCATGTTTAATCCGCAGGACTACAAAAAAAAAGAAAGGAAGGAAGGAAGGAAGGAAG
>PVJA010048060.1:0-14483 GCA_004027025.1 Myocastor coypus | reverse complement strand
GAGAGAGAGAGAGAGAGAGAGAGAGACAGAGAGAGAGACAGAGAGAGAGACAGAGACAGAGAGAGACAGAGACAGAGAGACAGAAAGAGAGGCAGAGACAGAGAGAGACAGAGACAGAGAGAGACAAAGAGAGAGACAGAGAGACAGAGACAGAGACAGAGACAGAGAGAGGAAGAAAGAAAGAAAGGACGGAAGGAAGGATGGAAGGAAGGAAGGAAGGAAGGAAGGAAGAGAACCTGGAGATCACTGGGAGAGATTAGAAGATAGAGAAACACTAAAGACATACTCTGCAACGTGTTTTTTTTTTTTTTTTTTTTTTTTTTTTTTTTTTTTGTCTTTTTGAGACAGGGTCTCGCTATACAGTTCAGGCTGGCCTTGAGCTCATTTTTGTAGCCCAGGCTGGTCTCGAACTCTCACCGATCTGCCTTCCTCAGCCTCCCAAGTGCTGGGATTACAGGCGTGTGCCACCATGCCCGGCTCCGTGCAATGTATGTTTGATCAAAGTGCAAAATATATTCACCAGAAGGAAGCCAGTCTCTTTAAAATTTTTAATGTTTTCATTTTCTAAAAAGAACAATACTAAATACAGATAGAAATGATACAGACTTTCACTAAAAACAATAGAAATTCAACAGTAGCTATTACATTACATATTTTTATCTTCAAATTCGTCAATACGTGCTGGAAAAATGGACTCTGCACATTTAAAATAATAAAATTGAGCCCTATCTTTTACTAGGTACAAGCCTAAGTTCAAACTGGATCAATGATCTAAATATGAAAACAGCAAAAGAGCCTGCCTGGCAAGCACAATATCCTGAGTGAGGTCCCCAGTACATACATACATACATACATACATACATACACACACACATACATGCATGCATGCATGCATACATATATATGTACAAACAACAGAAAAATTAAATGTGCTGCAAGATAGAATACATTAAGGCTGAAGATACAGCTTAGTGGCACAGTGCCTACCTGGCAAATGCAAGGTCCCAGGTTCTATTCCTGGTACCAAAGCAAACAAACAAATAAACAGAAAAAAAATAGAATAGATTAAACTCTTGAAGCATTGATTTAGGCAAATATTTTAGGAAAAAATTTCAGACCACAGAGGAACTTTCACAAAGGAACAGCAGTTGGGATCTCTCTCTATGGAAAACCTTTTTCACAGCAAGAGAGACCACAGTGAAGAGACGACCTACTGTATGGGAAAAATGTACTGGCTAGCTGTTCCTAATAGGATTACTATTGTGAACACATAAAGAACACACACACACACACACACACACACACACACACACATCAGACTTCCCCAATTTAAAGGTCCAATCCAAACCTAAGCACCTGAGATGAATATACATTTCTCAGATGAAGAAGTAAAAACAGCAAGTAAAAAGTTAAAAATGTTCAACATCTCTGATCATTCAAGAGATGCAAACTGATGCAACATTGAGATTCTGCTTCACCCCAGAAAGAATGGCTATCACCAAGAAACCAACCAATAATAAATGCCGTAGGATCTGAGAGAAATCAAAGGAACCCTTTCCCTATTTTAGTGGGAGTGTAGACTGGGGCAGCCACTAGGGGAGTCACTGTGGTTTGTCAAAAGTTAGGATTAAAGGTCCCATTTGACCCAGCTATTCCCCTTCTGGGGATCCTCCTAGAATAATTACAAAACTGATACCACAATGATATGTGTACATCCATGCTTATAGTAGCACAATTTGTAATAGCTAAGTCTTGGAAATGACACAAATACTTATCATTTGATGAATGGATTAGAAAGATGTAGTGCTTTTATATAATAGAGTATTACTCAGCCATAAAAGCAGGTTGAGCTGGAGACTTTTATAGGTGAATAGATGCAACTCGTAAATTAAATAAACCAAACGTGCATGTGTAACAGTCCTATCTCCCTGTGTGAGAAGCTGAAGAGAAATTAAGATCTAAAATGTACAATAGATATTTTAAAATGGGAATAAATTCAATAAGAATAATTACTATGGTAGGAAAATGCAGAAAAAAATTAGAAAAGCCAATAATTTATATACATATATAATATATTATATACACACACATGTTAAGATATTTATGCCACTAATTTCTCTTCATTCCTTGAAAAGAAAGGTTTGAGCTAATATTATTTAGACAACTAAATGTAGTTATATTTTCTTTCTTTCTTTCTTTCTTCCTTTCTTTATTTGGTACTGAGTATCAAACTCAGGGAACTTGCACTTATCAGGCAGGCACTTATGCCATGGAGCTAGCTCCCCAGCCCCTAAATGCTGATATCTTATACTTTGTGTATAACTAATTAAAAGAAAATGCTCAATGTATTAACCATAGCTACCCTTCTGTTTTCTTGTTGTTGATTGTTTTATTTACAATTTTCATAAATGTAGTAGAGTTGTACAGTTCCACGCTGTCTTCCTGGGGTGACAGCACTGTGACACTGCTGTGTGCACAGCAAGGACAACCACGTCCCTTCTCCGACTGTTTCCTCTCAGCAATGACACTTGTTCTGAAATTTTTCCTGTACACAACCTTGACCTACAGGCTGGCCTTTCAAGCAACTCTCTTAATTACTGACCTCCACTTTTAGCATCTCGTCCTTCTTAAGTATCCTTTCTCTACCTTCCGTGTGTGCAGAGGAAAAAAATATCTGAGTCTCACAGAATTCAAAGAACAAATATAAAGGGAGAAAAGCTACCATCCCTGCATTTTCCACAGGAATATTTTTAATGGGCTCCAAGTTGTTGGCAAGAAGGAAGCCAGACAAGCCACTGGTGAGTGTATGATCGGAGGCTCACTTAGAACGCACGGGTTGAGAATGGGCTCCCCAAAGCAATCCTGCATTCATGTAAAGAAGAAATTGGGGATGGGTGAAACGCTTGCCATAGATGTTTAGAAGTAGCATAAAAATAAAGTGTGTCCCCAGCAAGTTATTATATGGGCAGCGTCAAACAGATTCCAAAGTTTATATGCAAAAAGAAGCAGAAAAGCCAACATTGAAGAAATAGAATAAATGTACACTACCTGGCTTCAAGATTTACTACGGAGCTGAAACCATGAAAGCAGTGTGGGCAAAAGAGAAGACAAAGGGATCACCAGAGGAGAATGGAAAGCCTAGAAAGAGACTCATATATGCTCAATTGATCTTTGCACAAGGCACGAAGACCATGGAATGGAATCTTCACAATCTGTCGTGGAACAACTGGACATACACACAAAGTAACCTTAATATAGACTCTTAACCTCTCTCACAAAGCTAACTGAAAATGGGAAACATGGAGCTATAAAACTCCTGCAAGACAACCTGGGAGAAAATCTGGATTGTCTTGGGGGTGTTTGCTGCTCTTTAGGTGCATTATTAAAGACATTGTAAATGAAAGAAAAATGGATAAATTATGCTTCATGAAAATTAAAAGCAATTTCTACAACATGTTTTCAGGATAAGAACCAGGAAAATAAGACATAGACTGGGAAACATATATGCAAAAAACCACCCACACACAACCAAGAAAGACCATTATTCAGGGTACATTCATTAGCTTAGAACTCAATAAGAAAACAGAAAATGAAATTCAGCATAATATGCCACCAAGGAAAGGCCAGTTAAAGCAAGGAGATAATCTTCATCAAAGATGAAAATGGTCGAATGTGATTGGGGATTTTTACATCCTATTCCTCTTCCATTGACCCTCACTCACATCTGTTTTTCTGCCTGTACCATTCTATTTTTGTCACTGTAGTTTTATTATATAACTTCAAATCTTGGATGGTGGTGCCTTACCCTCTGCTCTTGTTATCCTGTTTTACTATTGCAAGTCTCTCCTGCTTCCATATGAATTTTAGAGTTATTTTCCAGTTCTATGAAGAATGCTGCTGGTATTTTGATTTGGAGTACATTAAATATGTTTGTCATGTTGGGAGTATGTCCATGATGGCTATATTGATTGTTTATTCAGAAACAGTGTGTATCTACTCATTTTTTATGTCCTCCTATTCCCCCCCCCCTTTTTTTGCATTTTGTTTTTTGGAGTTGTAGTTTTTGTTGTAGAAGTCTCTTACTTCCTTAGGTAGATTAATTCTTACAAACATACCGTGGGGAAAAGATGTACTACTTAATGAATGTGTTAAGGAGAATGAATACCCATGTAACAATTAAGATTGAATCTAGATCTAGATCTGTATCTCTCACCATGTGCTAAACCATAATCAAAACAGATCAAAGAACCAAATGTTTTTCTCAAAGAACTACATGTTAAAGGAGAAATATGCTATTATAGAACAATAATGTGGAAGATAAAATAGGTAAAAATCTTAAACAAAACCCTAGTTGCACAGGAAAAAGTTGAATCAGCAAATATAATCATTTCAAATTGAATGTTTCTACTCAGCAAAAGAAACAACAAACAGAATGAAAAGAATGCCTATGCAACTGGGAAAAAATTTTCAGGAAGAATATTAATTTCTACAAAACTCAAAAAATTATGTTCTCCCCAAATAAAGGCATGCCTGTGTTTTATAGCAACAAAATACATAACAGCTAAATCTTGGAAGAAGCCTGCTTTTCTATCAACAGATAAGTGGATAAATAATGCAATAGTTATACACAGAGAAGCACTGCATTGCCAGAAAGACATACATAAGTCATTTGCAGGATTTTGCATGCATCTTGAGACCATAATGTTAGGTGGAATAAATCAGGTACCAAGGCTTAAATATCACATGGTTTATCTGCTGTGAAAACTCAGAATTATTAAGAGCAAAAGAAAAGATAGATAATAGAAAGCGGGGAGATGGAACATTCTCAAGTGGGGGATCAAGAAATGGGGAAGAAGGGGGCTGGGGAGATAGCTGAGGGGCACAAGTGCCTGCATTGCAAGCTCCTGAGTTTGATGCCAAGTTAAAAAAAAAAAAAAGAAGAAGAAGAAGAAGAAGAAGAAGAAGAAGAAGAAGAAGAAGAAGAAGAAGAAGAAGAAGAAGAAGAAGAAGAAGAGGAAGAAGAAGAAGAAAAGGAAAGGGAAGAAAAAGGAATTCAGATGTGCTGTGTATATGTAGCAAGTCCACACAAGGAAGGTAGGCATGATGTGCTAAAAAGATATACCAGTAAATAATGAGATATTCTCACACACATATTGCAAGCAGCAGTGAGGATGTGGAAAAGCGGGAACTCCCATTCATTGTTGCTAAGAATGAAGATACATAAAGTTATTTTGGAAGACAGCTTGTACTATTTATTATTATTATTAATTATTATTTTTATTTATGTGTTGAGTTCAAGGGTCTCATTATGCAGCTCAGACTCCTGGTGATCCTTCTGTTTTCAGCCTCGCAAGTTCTGGGATTACAGGTGTGCACCACTATGCCTGTACTAAATTGCCAGTTCAGCGTTTCCCAGGGGCAGGGCCAGCACAGCATATAGGACAGGGAATTGAACCTGGCTATCTCACCGGCCCTTTGAATTTTATTATTAAAAAACACTTTTAGCATACATTCTAGATATTTGATTATTGAATAATTCCACAGCTCAGTTGAAAACTTACAATTTTATAGAAATCTTTCAGAGATACTTACAAGAAGTTGGTTGACAATGATCAAATTTAGAAGTAATCAAGATGTCCTTTAGTAGGTGACTGGGTAAACAGTTATATATCCCAACAGCAGAATAATATTCAGCAATAAAAAGGATCTACTAATCCATGTAAATGTAGCAAAAACTTAAGAGCATGTTATTAAGTACTAGAAGCCAGTTTAAAACACATAATCTGGTTTTCTTTTCAGAATCTATAAATCTCTTTCCTTTTAAAGGCTACGTATGGTGTGATTCCAACTATGTGATATTCTGGAAAAAGGCAAAATTATGGAGACAGTAAGAAGATTAGTGATTTCTGTGAGTTGCCAAGAGGAAAAGATAGACTAGACAGAACATGGAGAAATTTTTACGATGGTAAAAAATACAGATTTATGGTAGTATTGTAATGAATATGTACCATTATACCCTTTTCTCAAACCACAGAATGTGCAATACTGAGTGCGATCTTTCAGGTGAACTATGGAATCTGAGTGAGTACATCTGGTCAGTATACATCACTAAACTGTAACAGAAATACCCTCTGGTGACAGATGATGGTAATTGGGAGGCTCTCACCAAATACCTGCACCATTTGGCCAAGTGTAATGACAAATGCTAAATTTACAATAAGAGAACAAGTATCAACAGTGCTTCCCATAGTGACAATTACACGAGCCAGATGTCTAAGCAAAGGATGATTGGAAATTCAAATGAAGAATAAAAATATTTGGATGGTGTTTGACATGCAGATTTTTTTTTCCTTAAATACATCTAGAAAGGCACACAGTATCTTTTATTACAAACTGTCTTTCTTTTTATCTCCCAAGTTTCGGTACTATAAGTGTTCTACATTTTGTTTTCTGTCCTTCCCCTTAAGTATGAAGTCCGAAATGTGAGGATGAGGTTAGTGCACTTCAGCCTGAGTCACTTCTCTCTGCAGCTCTAAACTGAATTTAAATTTTAGGAAAATTCATAGATACGTTTGACCATAGAGAGAGTGAGCACATATGGGGAAATATAGTTAAATAGCACAAGGCTTTATGAAATTCGCTAAAAATGATTTTATAACATTTCTCCCAAAAACTTCACTGAAAGGACAACAGGACTAAGGGAACACTAGAATAACAGTGCACCCACAGGTGGTGACACACACAGGAGCTCAAGATGGCTGGACTGCTGGGAAGAGTACTCAGCAAACGGTCATCGAAGACAATGAACATTACCATTTAGAAAACTGGAAATAAAGGAATTTCTCTTCCAGGAGAGGCATGCTTCTTGATCTCAGATGCTCCTTTTGATGTTATCCATACTATTGTGCTTAGGCGGGAGATCACTCTCAAATCACACGTGTGCCTTTCTTTTTGGTAGAGCAGGGATTACAATTAATCAGGGGAAGTCCCAGTAGTTAGAGAAACAATGTGTGTCATGAAATTCCAAAGAGGACATAGTTGACCTCATCATGTTTTAATCACACATCCAAGATTGTAATTTTATACTGAGTGGAAGATGTAAGGACTCAGTTACCCGAATTTTCAAAAGATCATTGAAATGTCATTTTTTGAGTTGATATTTGTCAGGCTTGGTTTTTGTCACATTTATAAGCGAAAAATCAATTCCACATTTTAGAGCTTAGAGCTATTTCTTTTTATTGTTTCCTTTTGAGTGTTTTTCAAATTAGTGCCTGTACATGGTTGATAGATCAAAAGTAGAAGACTAGAAGAGTGAGTAACTGTCTACTCTCCTTCTCGCTTCCACTCCATCCACCAACCCACACTACAATAGGTACCAACTCACAAAATGCCACAAAAATAACTTAAATCTTTTTTTTTTTTTTTTTGTCTTTTTGAGACAGGGTCTCACTATGCAGTTCAGGCTGGCCTTGAGCTCACTTTTGTAGCCCAGGCTGGTCTGGAACTCACACCAATCCTCTTGCCTCCGCCTCCCAAGTGCTGGGATTACAGGCGTGAGCCACCACGCCAGGCAATATCTTAAATCTTATGTTATTTATGACTGAGCCTTTAAATACCAGAATTATAATTTTATTCATCAAACTATCAGCTTAATACTTTATCACCTTATCATTATGAAAGCCTAAGATTTATTTTAATACACCATCTTCACTTTGATGTGCATTATTTAGTTTTTGTTTGCCTGCTGGATGCTTTTGTAATAGTAGAGCTTCATTCTTGTAACATCAAACAAACTTTAGCGAACATTCGTCGATCACCCTTGCTGCACCCAAGTACTTGGTTATTTTTTATGCCTCTTTGCTCACTCTTTTAGACTTCTCTCTGCACCATATCTCCTGATCTCAGCCAGCTCTGCCCCAGTTACCAGGGCTTCATGCTGGAAAACACAACTGCTGTTTTTCTTGTAAATATGTTTAAATCTTTAGTCAATTTATTAAGCACTGCGGACTCTGCTATGTCTTCCCTTTAGTATGAGGAATATCACTGGCTTACCTTGTAGGAAAGGCAAGAAAAGCAGTGGCACCTTTCACCACTTGGACTCTTAGACATTTTAAGCAGACTGCACTCCACCATGGTAAACTGTTTAGGTGACGCTTTGGAAGCCAAGTTTTGTCCATGAGAGAAGCGATGATTCAGGTGGAGTTATTATTATCAATACTGCAGGAAATTTTTTAGGAGTAGCATAGGCTTGTGAACAGTTTTTATTTATTCGCTCATGGCCTTTGACTCCAACCTCATGAATGACAGATCCAATCAATTGAATTCAGTGTAGGCCGCCAGCTTTTGATGTAAACTGCGTTTAAAAATGGACTCCTGGAGTGTCAGATAATTTCTAGCAGATAACACAGCAGCATGTACTGTGTCCTCCTTTCCTCCACTTTTTTTTTTTTTTAATAACTTGATATTTCCTTTGAATGGGTCTGGTGCAGGTGCTTGCTGGCTTTTTGATCAAAGAGGACAGGAACATAGTAGTCCTTATCTTTTGTGAGGACGTTACATTTTTTGTCACAAGTTAAAAGTGATTTTAGTAGCGTTAATCTAAGTCCTGTCATCTCTAGTTACTGGCTCAATATCAACTCATGAAAGAGTGAAAATCTGGCCTTTATCCAGTTAATAGTGACCAGATCTGGACTGCTATCACTGCCTAAGGGTTGAAGCCACCTAGGCGATACTTTAGGCAGACAGTCTTCCAGGAGATTACTGGTTAGTGGATGTCCTAAGCAGGACATGGGGACCTGTGATTTAGAACATCTGAAGTGGTAATGCAGCAAAGCATGTCTGTGGAACTATTACGCCTAACAAGCCATTTTTCTCATTGCTTTTAGACACATTATGAAATCAGTTTACATGGAAAACTCGGGTGGGAGTTTCAGTCCTTGAAATTATCTTTAGGAAAATTCTGTCGTAGGTGTTAAGTAACATTGAACACACATTTCAGATTTATCACAACCATCACTGATATGTCTTTTACAAGGTTAAGTCCTTATTTGTTTCTAAGTTGCAACAGATATATATTTATTTTCTGAGAGTGTCTTATCTCTGACCCAT
The DNA here is from genome assembly GCA_004027025.1 of Myocastor coypus. Lineage (NCBI taxonomy): Eukaryota > Metazoa > Chordata > Mammalia > Rodentia > Myocastoridae > Myocastor > Myocastor coypus. The sequence goes on along the minus strand of PVJA010048060.1, from coordinate 5,375 downwards.
GGAATTGTTTGCTCTGATATGAGCCTTTTAAGGTACTTTAGTTTATGTCTTGGTAGAATTGGTTGGCCTTATTCTCAGACAGATATTTTTTATTTGTTAGATTTTGTTAACATAAATTTCTGCCTAAAATTTTTGATCATCAAGAGAAATATATTAACTTTAATGACTAATATAAAACAAGCAAATGATACATAGCTAACACTACAAACTCTCTGCTTCCAAATGGTTACCAATTATTTTGTTAATATAATGTTCTTTATGTACAGTATGCTCATCAAAACTCAGAATCCTTGAATCAAGTTGGAACAAAAGAAAAATGAATCTTTTCTGTATTGTTTTTGTTCCCAGTACCTTGTTTTAACTAGCATTAGAGGGGTTGGAGAGATAGCTCAGTGGTCTAAAGCACCTGCTTAGGCAAGTCTAGGCAACCACAGGAGCCGCGGTCCAATTCCTGGCACCACATCTTGCGACAGACACCCCCACCTAGGGCAGGCTGAGCCAACCATAACATAAATACATAAGTGAGTTTTAACTAGCATTAGATTAGTAGTCCTTCTTGAGAGAATCAAATCTATTTATAACTGATAATTATAGTTAGTACTATGATTTTATTTGTCTAATACCTAAAAGAAAAATTTGAAAATTACTGAGGAGCTGTAAGATTCACGTGATAGAGGAAAACACATTTCAATTTAACAATAAGAGTGTAAACTACAGCGATTGATTGTACATTCATATTTTACATCAAAACTCAATTGTTTTCATGTTACTGCATTCATTTCAGTGTTTAATACAAATAATCTTAGTGAGGACATTAGAAATAGCAAACATTTAGAAGAACAAGATGAGAGGAATTCAACCATGGTTCTTGTGCTGCGCATTGCTGTCTTTACTGTAGCTGCTGAGATTACAGATACTGGCATATGGTTAGACAAAGTGAAAAATTTAAGCATTAGCTGCTATTTTAGAAAAAATAATGGAAATTGGCATTATAGTCATTTACCTACCATATATAATTCCATGACTTGTACCCCTTCCTTTATTTTCCTACCTGTTCTCCTTTCCCTGATCTTGTTTATTCCATATATTCATCTTCTTTTTGTTTAACTATATTAATTATACCCTTCAGATTTTATTTATTCTTTCATAATATTAAACTAAGATGATAATACAATATTTACAGGTGTGGCCCAGATTTATTTCACTTATGAGTAAAGCCTTTAGGTGCATCCACTTACTTACAAAGGGCTGAAGCTTGTCTTTTTGTTAGCTGAGCAATACTCCATTGTATGAAAATACCACATCTTTTTTAGCCCATCCTTAGGTGTTGGACATTTTGTTTGTTTCCAAGACATGGCTATGATAAATTACCATGCTATAAATATTCCTCCACATATATCATCGTGGTAGGATATTTTTAGTTCTTTTGGAAAAAATACCCGGAAGGGGGCCAGAGAAATAGCTGAGTGGACTGCTCAATTTGTATCCCAGGTTGCTCTTGAATTTACAACAATCCTCATGACACAGTCTCCCAAGTGTTGCTATTTAAGGATATTGTTTAATTTCATTTGTGACCCATTGGTTGCTGAGCAAGATATTATTTATTTTCCATGTGTTTATGGGATTTTTGCAGTTTTTGTTCTTTATTTTCTACTTCCACTATGCTATAGTCAGGTAATACCCATACAATAATTTAAATTCTCTTGCACTTACTTAAGCTTGTTCTATGGAAAAGTATGTGGTTTATTTTAGTGAACATAGCATCTGAAACTGAAAAGAACATGTATTCAGATGTTGGGTGGAACACTAAATATCTACCAAGTCCAGTTTTTCAAAGAATTGGTTTAGTTCTTCTACCTCTTTGCTAAACTTTTGTCTAGTTGGTCTATCTCTTTCAGATAAGGGAATGTTAAAGCCTCAAGGTAAGATTGTGTTCCGGGTTACTTGGTTTTTCATGTCTTTTGAAATTTGTGTTTGTGTTGGTTGCTTTTCTCTCGTTGCTGGGACAAATACCCGGCACCCAAAATGAAGGAAGGAAAGGTTTATTTAGCTCACAGTTACTGGAAGTTTCAATCCATATTTGGCTGGCTCAAGGCTGAGTGGTACAGGGCAGAGAGCATCCAGTTCATGGTGGTGGAACAGCAACAATTGTGACAGAGTCAACCGACCAACTAGGGTAGCAGAGAGCAACAGTGCTAGTCTGTCTCTCTTTCAATTTCAATCAGGCTCTCTTCCTTAGCCTATCAGCCTCAGGCCACACCTATAATTTGCAGCAGTAAAGAGTGATAATTTCATCAGTACTAAGACACATAATCCCAGTGACTCATGAGTCAAGTCTCAACCTATAGAAGACCCCACCCCATGACTGCATGAGGCATTGGGGGTGACAACTAGACATAAACCATAACAATCTTATATAGTTGTGTGCTCCCATATTTGGTGCCTACATATTTATGATTGTTATCACTTCCTCTTGAACTTTTCCTCTATCAAGTATGTAGTGACTGTCTTCATCTTATTTGATCATTTGTGATTTATTATCTGGAAACAGAATACCTAGCCCAGCTTCTTTCTGAGCTCTGGCACATGGGATATTGTTTCCTAACCTTTGACTTTCAGCCTATGAACAGAATTATCTTTGCAAAACATTGATCATTATAATTCAGATCATCATTTAACCACTTAGAGTTTGTTGATAGCTTGCCATCTAAGGAATCAAACTCAGCCATCAGCATGGTGTACACAGCCCCGTGTGATTAAATACTTCCTTTACCACTCTTTAGAACATTTCTCTCTATATCTCCATAGCATCCTCTAGACTAGCTTGGCTAAATGATTTGTGATACTAATCCATAGCTCTGGCTCCTCTAACAGAGCTACTTTCTTTCTGGAATATCCTGTCTAGTTCTCCCACTCCAGGTTGATGTGGTTGATTTTTAATATCTTTTAAAATTCTGCTCAGACTGATGCAAACTATTTTCTTTTGGCATTAGCATATCCAACACTTAATAAAACCCTTTCAGTACTCTCTAGTTTCTCCTGTCTCTACCATCTGTGGCATGTGTCATCCACATGGGCTCCCTGCTCTCTTGGCCTTTTTCCACTACAGAGCCTTCACAGCTGCTGTTTCTTGTTTGTGATGTTGTAAACATCTGCTTGCCGAAATGCTTCGCCATCCTTTTTCAGATATGTGCCTATGCTGTGTTAGGGAAGTTCTAGATGAGACCAAACTGAATGAAAATTTTCTAATCCCATCATGACTTCACAGAAAAAGCTTTATGAAGTACAAAACTTTATTATATCAAATATCTCTTATTTTCCACCGAAATAGCCTTTCTTCCTGCTTCTTCATTGACTGATACCCTTACCAGATTTTGTTTTGTTCTGCTATCTATAATCTCAGAAGTAGTTCTTTACCATATTTTTTTTTTCACTTTGTACTTTAAGGAAACATCAGCAAGTTTAATGGCTGAAGACACCAGATCAATATCTTTATTCCAGACATGCAGGCTAAGGATTTGCAATGTAAATAACATATCCTACATGACATGTATGTGCCCATGCCTTTTTCAGAGTGGAAAATGTAAGATGTTTATAATGATTTTATTTCAGTTCTTTTTTGTAAGAAATCTGATAAATCCCTACCTTTTCTAACTAAGTAAATGACACCACCGGCCACCCACTTAGTAAAGCAGAAACCTACTAATTTTATCCCATTATAGCGGCTCCATCACTTTTTCTGAGATCTCTTCTTCTACCACCTTTCAAATATTTCCTCTTTATTCTGATTTTGCCTCTCTCTTGCACATTTTCCATGCATAATTCAAAATTTCAGCTTGCAATGTGTTCCTTAGGATAGCAATGTAGCCAGGAGCAGTGGGGCACGGCTGTAAACACAGCAGTATTGGAGCTTGTGACAGAAGAGCCTGAGTATCTGTCTCAAAATAAAATAAGAAATAAAAAGGCTCACTTTGAAGACCCTAAGTTCAACCAACAGTACTGGAAAAGAGAGAAACACAGGAATAGAGGGAGAGAGGGATGGAGATTTCCTAGACCACTCAGTATAATATTTTTTTTTTCCAATTCTTTTATTGTTTAAATTTAACAATGGTTATATTACATATTTTCATCATCGGATCAGTTTAGATTAATACATATAGGTATATAAGATTGATCAAACAACTAAACATTAACCTTTCTAAATCCACATTACTTTTTTTTTTCTTTTCCCCCTTTTTTTCTTTGAAAGTTGACATATTACACATTGTCCTCACAATCATTCTATAGAGTGCAGTGTGTTTTTTAAAAATGTTTTTATTCTTTATTCCTTCTTACAGTTGTCATTTAATTATAAGCAATGACTCACTAAGAAATATGACATATTTCATCATCAATAGCTACTTGTGGTTATAGAAGTTATTTTGGAGAGATTTTGATTTTTGCATTATTGGTCCTGATTTATAAGGTATTTATTCACTTGTTCTGCCTTTTTCATAAAATATTAAACTTCACAAGGGCAGAAGTTATGTGTGTTTTATTTTGTGCTGCATCTTGAGTTCTAGCATCGTGCTGGAGAAGGCATTCAGTAAATAGCTCTTAAATAAATGTCTGTCAGTGTAAGCATCATGAGACAGTTGTGATCTTTCAGTCTATGGTAGATTAATTTCTTATAAGATGCCATAGTTCCTTATCAATCTCCATTTTATTCATGACATAATTATGATTTTGGCCTGTCTTCAGTGTTAGATAATCATGACACTTAATTTTTTTCCTTTGTAACAACTGAAGTCTGACAAGTACTTCATAATAGTTGGGGAATGAAAAACATAGAATGTGTTTTAGAATGTAACAATTATTGTTGACTAAAATTTAATTGAATCAAAATTTCTAAAAGTGACTTTGAGATTTTAGATGGTAGAAATATATAATATTAGCAATACAATGAAAATCTCACATTATTTTGTGGCTTATTAAAGGACTGCCATTTGGTCATTAAGATCCTAATAAAGTTTGTTTTTATATGTCTCTAAAAATAAACACACAATCATACAAATTTAGACAAGTTCATTGATAACTGACATAAAAGGCATTGTTTGGATCAAGAAGAACGTAGAACATGTTAATTAAGCAGAATCACTCTGCAATTAGTCACAAGAAAAATTAAGCAATATAGACAGCTAATATAGTTGGAACAATATTTAATCTAATCTTGTAAGATAAGAAAATGGTGATAAATAAAAAATAAGCTGAGAAATATGAAAGTGAACAAAATTCTAGCACAAAAGTTTACAAAGTCATTGAAAATGATGTGGAGAAAATGTTAAATAGAAGCAGGAGTAGGACCAGAAGCAGTAGCAAAGGAATATGAAGAAGGA
>PVJA010048059.1:0-14371 GCA_004027025.1 Myocastor coypus | reverse complement strand
TCATAGTAGTTATTTAGAGGACAAGATGTAGACATGGTATCTTCTCTGAACAATATTAGTACAAACTTTTATTCTCAGTGAACTAACAGAAAGTAGCTGTGTATCTATCCTTTCTTGTGTATGCATATATATGTATTTTTTCTTTTTAAAGTTTCTAATAGTAGGAGAAAATATCATACAATGTCTTATAAGTAGATTGTAAGTCAGAGAAACAGTATGAATCATAAAACAAAAGTATATGGGACTGGGGAGATAGCTCCGAGGCACAAGTGCCTGCTGGGCAAGTGCAAGGTCGTGAGTTCGAACCCTGGTCCCACCAAAAAAAACAAACAAAAAAAAAGTATAAATAATATTCAGAAAATTAATTAAATATTAATTAATTAAAATTAAATTAAATATTTCAAAACGATATTCCAAAATTCAAATCAAATCATGAGTCCAACTTAGAGGCCAGAATGTTGTGTATCAGATGTATGAATCTGTAATCAATTCAGAATACTCAAGAGAGCCGGGCATGGTGGTGCACACCTGTAATCCCAGCACTTGGGAGGCTGAGGCAGGAGGATTGGTGCGAGTTCGAGACCAGTCTGGGCTACAAAAGTAAGCTCAAGGCCAGCCTGAGCTGCCTAGAGAGACCCTGACTCAAAACAAAAAACAAAACAAAACAAAAAAAAACCCCAAACAAACAAACAACAACAAAAAACAATTCAGAGTACTCACATAGTATTTGGGGTTTTTTTTGGTCTTTTTGAGACGAGGTCTTGCTATGCAGTTCAGGCTAGCCTTGAGCTCACTTCTGTAGCCCAGGCTGATCTCAAACTCATGCTGATCCTTCTGCCTCAGCCTCCCAAGGGCTGGGATTACAGGCATGCACCGCCACTCCTGGCTTTCGTATTTGTATACAAAAAATCAACTAAGAACATGTTTCCATGGTAGTAAAGAATTACTAAGAATAAAACATACCATAAATACTGGAATGGCAAATATATGACCTGAACTTCTAACAGTTTGGGGATAGGATATCTCATGAAGTTCTAGTATGTTGTAGACAGACAGTGTCCATGACACTTATTGGTGGCCAAGTGTCACTTGTGGGACTGAGCTACTGCTATTTCCTTGATATCCACCCTGTAGACCCAGACAGAATCATGACCCATAGGGTGCAGGAGAAGTCCATTTGTAGAATATGCTGATGGACATATTCTGCTGCTGTATACAAAAGAATAGCTGAAAGATTGCTTTTGTATACCTCTTTTTCTCCTACGTGTAATTGTTTGCCCTATTTGGTGGGTTCTTTCCATTCTCCTTCATGGAGTTGTGGTCATTTTGATCCCTCTCTAGAATATCTTTCAGTAAACTGTGCAGGGTTGGCTTTATCATTATGAAATTTTTTAGTTGTTCTTTGTCCTGGAAGTATTTCGCTTCTCCATTGAACTTGAAAGAGAGTTTCTCAGGCTATAGTAGTCTAAGCTGGAATTTATTTTCTTGCAAGACTTGAAGTACTTTGTTCCATGCTCTTCTTGACTTGATGGTTTATAAAGAGAAATCTGATGTTATTCTAGTGGGTTGTCCTTTGAATGTGATCTTTTTCTTTTCTCTAGTATACTAGAGAAAAGTATACTTTTCTTTTAGTATACTTTTAGTATACTGTTCCTGTGCTAAATTTCTGGGATATTTATTATTATATGTCTGGGTGTGGTTTTAATTGGGTTGATGTTATTTGTAGTTCTATAGTCTTCAGTTACTGAATGTCAAATTGTTTCCTTGTATTTGGGAAGTTTTCTGCTATTAATTCTGTCTTTTTATGTCATTTGTACAGACTCTTTCTCATTGATGCCTATTAGTCTTATGTTATTCATGTTTACATCATCTTGCAGATGTTGAATTATTTTTTTCTTGCATCCTACTTGTTATTAAGAGATATTTTCTAAGGTTAGGGAGATGGCTTACTAAATAAGTGCTTGCTTAGCAAGTGCAAGGGCCTGAGTTCAATCTCTGGTTCTGAAAAAATAAAAACAAACAAACAAACAAACAAACAAAGAAATCTTTTCTTACCTCTTCACTAGCTGCAATGGTGTCTTTTTTTTTTTTTTTTTTTAAGGAAGGAAAGGTTTACTTAGCTCACAGTTACTGGAGGTTTCAGTCCATACTCAGCTGGATACAAGGCAGAGAGCCACAGTGCAGAGGCCAACAGTTCATGGTGGCGGAACAACAACAATATGGTGACAGAGGCAACTGATCAAACAGGGGAGCAGAGATGCAGTGGTGTCTTTAAGGTCTGAAAATCTATTTTCACTTTCAGTGAAATGGTTTTGCCAGCTTGTGATTGAGGTTTTAAGTTCCTGTATAGCATTTTGAATCTGCTTCATACATTGTATTACTTTCCTACATTGCTCATTCAAGGATTCCATCATTTTGTATTCTACTCTATTCTTTTATCAGTGTCTTCTTTAGAAGCACTTAGTACTTCTTTTATTGTATGTATTATTTCTTTTTTTACTTCAGAAATTATTTCTGATCTGATTTCCTCTATACCTTTCTGCAGTTTTTTCTTTATCTCAGATGCTATTATTTCTGAGATTTCAGGTGTGTGATTTCTAATTTCTTCTATGCCTATGTCTCCTGTATTTGTTTTGGGTGGGCTTGGGGCCTGAGAGCACATTTTGCTCTTTACCTTTGTAATTTTGTATAGCCCTGCCTTCTGACCTTTGGGAAGAGCTTTGGTAGAGTTCTTACCTTAGCACCAGATCTGGATCTACCAAGTTCCAACTTGTCCAAGGGGGTGTGGCTTGGGTCTGGCTGCTGAGCTCCATTTCTTCCTGCTGTAGCCCTTGGAGGTGAACCTGCTGTGCCACTCTGGCAGGATGTTCTGCTCCTGGATCAGCTGGGTGGGTCTCGTCTCTAGTCTACAGTTTTTCACAGTGGGCGTGTCTGATGGACGAAGTTCCCCTCTCATGTTGGGCTTTGTTGCTGAGTTGAATACATCTTGTGCAGGCCCAGGATGGTCTCACTCACATGCTGTGCTTGGTTGCTGGGTCGAATGAGTTTCCAGTGGGCCCAGGGTGGTCTCCTACACTTTCATTTTCCCATACCAGGGTCATCATATGATACTTACATGTATACCCAAATTATTACACTTAAGAGTATGGTCTCAAGGTGCATCCATCTACCTAGAAATCTCTCAAGTGTATCTTTCTTTATGACAGAGTAGTGCTCCATTGTAAAAAAAAATCCCACATCTTCTTTATCCACTCATCAGTTAATGGGCACTTGGGTTGCTCCCAAGATTTAGCTATTACAGATTGTTGTTGCGACAACATGGGTATGCATATATTACTGTGGTATGATGTTTTTAATTATTTTGGGAAGATATCAAGAAGACTAACTGGGTCAAATGGGATCTTTAGTTTTGCTTTTTTGAAAAATTTTTGAGAAATGTCTACATCGATTTCCACGGTGGTTATACCAATCTGTATTTCCCAGTAATAGTGGAGGAGTGCTCATTTGTCCTTACAACTCTACTATTCAGGCTCATTGCTGGCTCTGAGGCTGGAACTTTGTTTAGCCTGTAACACTCCAAGGCTCCTGATGGTTTAAACCTGGCTTCTTGCTGGCTTAAACTCTGCTGTCTGACCTCTTCCCAACTTGAAGTCAGTTCTGCCTCACTCTGACACTGGGAGCCACTAGACAAAGCTAGCTGCCGCTGAGTTCTAAGCTCATTTGGCCTCTCTCCAAGAAGGCTACCAGCCAACTGCCTTCTCCTGGAGGATGTCTGAACCCCAACAACTCACCAGCCACTTTAAGTCTGCTGTGTCCACTGCTCTGTTCTACTGATGCATTTCTCCGTGGAGGCATCTGGGGTCACCAGCAGTCAATGTGTGTTTGTAGGCTTGACCTGTTAGTAAGGGTTGAAGAGAAGGCACTGCCTACCATCTCCTTTTTCTGTGTTGAGGTCTCTCATCACTCCCTTCATGGTCTTTAATTTTTGCTCAGATCCTTTATGGATCTTGGGAACTCCATTCTCTCCTTCTTTCCTTTCTCACATTGCTATATTACAGTGTCTGGACACCAAATCTCATAAGGGCTGTTTCTCTGCTGTTCACCACTCTGCCATCGTCCCAGAAGTCCTATTTTGTTTTGTTTTTAGAATGCAGTTTTATTTACAAATGCAATGTCTTGCTTTTGAGTTCAGAGGAAAAAAAATTTCAGAAGAACAAATCCTAGGCAAAACAAGAAAGATTATACTTCACATTGTTTGCAGTTTTAACAAGTGGGTCATTATTCTGGAAAAACCCAGTCTGGAAGATAACATGACGCTTAAACTGCCAATGCGTCTATACACGCTTATACTTACGGCTGGTAATTCGTATTGTGATACACAAGTGCACACACAGGCTGGGCAGATGTAGTGTGTGAGTTAAGAAAAGTAGTTTCTTTCACTCCTAAACTTGCCTGTGCATTCAATGTAATTAAGTTTAATCAAGTAAAATGATTATCATCATGAATTGGACAGTGTTCCATGTTGGCCATTGCATGTGGCTTGACTGAATATCTAATATTCTCCAGCTTATGAATCCAAATTGAATCTTAGTTTATATGAGCATGTCACTTTTGCTTACATGTCAAAAATGTTATTATTACATCTTTTAAAAACAGCTTAATTTGTAGGCATTGTATTAATTTTTGTATTTGCATGTAAATTGTCACTGGGTTTCATTTTTAAAATGTCAAGGAGTCATTAAAAATGCTTGTGAAAACTTCAGGATGCAGCTCAGTGGTAGATCTCTTGCCTAGCATATACAAGGCCCTGGGTTCAATCCCCAGTAGTACCAACCCCCCTCCTAAAAACAAACAAGCAAAAAAATCTTATAAAAAGGAGTTTGGAGCCGGGCATGGTGGCGCACGCCTGTAATCCCAGCACTCGGGAGGCTGAGGCAGGAGGATCGGTGCAAGTTCGAGACCAGCCTGGGCTACAAAAGTGAGCTCAAGGCCAGCCTGAACTGCACAGTGAGACCCTGTCTCAAAAAGACAGAAAAAAAAAAAAAAAAAAGGAGTTTGGGTTGAGAAGGTTGAGAAGTTTAACTTGTTCTTTTTTGGTACCGGGGATTGAACTCAGGACCTTGCACTTGCCAGGCAAGTGCTCATTCTACTGAGCCATCTCCCCAGCCCAAGAAGTTTAACTTCTTAAGGCAGAACCCCCAAGATCCTATTCTAAGAGTGCCACTGGAAGAAATTGGTCACAGTAGTTATTATGTTTTCTTCTAATTAGCAAGCGTTTCCCCCACTGAGTTGCACACTGCAGGGAAAATATCTACCTAGTATGTGCCCAATATTTAAGAGGCATCATTACTTCTTATCACATCAACTCTGTAAGCAAAGTAAGTTTATTAGAAATTTGCAAACTAGGAAACAAGATAACAGCATGGTTTTTATCTATTTAGACTGCTATAACAAAATATTATAGGCTGGTGTTTAAAAACAATGTCAGAATCTTTTGTCAGAGCTTTAGAGGCTGGGAAATCCAAGATCAAAGGGCTATCAAATTTGGTGTTTTATGAGGGCTTGCACAGGGGTGTGATTAAAAAAAAATACAGTGGATGCTGCTTCCAGGTGCCAGCCAATGGAGATGCAGGGAACCTCAACATGAGACATGGTATGTTGAACCTTAGGGCATGAGATGAATTTCAGCGTGGGCGTAGGCAGTCAGATGTGAGCCATGCCTGAGAGAAGGTATGCTTTAAGATGTGCTATAAATCGCAGATCATGAACAATGCATTAACATGAACTTTTGTTTCATACTGCAAAGCAGTGCCAAAGAAACACAGGAAATATTAAGATTGGTTCATAGTGATGTTACAGAGACCATGAAGATGATTTACAAGTGTTTGAATGCTGTCATAGTGGTTGCAAGTTGTTTGAAGACAAGGAGATTCAGGCTGTCCTTTGACATCAAATACTCAAGAGAATGTTGAAATAGTAAGCAAAATGATTCCATCAAACAGGCGATTGCCCATTAGAGAAATTTCTGAGGATCTGAACATCTCTTACATTTCTATTAAAGCATCTTAGCAATAAATTTGAACAGGAAGTGAGTGAGTGTGAGATTTGTTCCTGGTGTTTTGACTTGAACAAAAGCAACAACATTTGTCAGTGTCATTGAAGTTCTATGATTGTGCCGCTGCAGATTCTAGGTTTTTAAGATATGTCATTATGGGAGATGAAGCCATTTGGGCCTGTGGTTATGATCCTGAGACCAGGGCTCAGGTTCTCAGGAGAAATCACCCAGTCTTCTGTGTAAGGGAAGCACACCCATCGAGATCCAACATCAAGGCGGTACTGATTGTGTCTTCTGCATGAGTACCTCTTGTCAAGTGCAAAGTCCCAAGTCTGATCCCTGGTAGCAAAAAATTAATTAATTAAGAAGAGAAATTAAGATTTCTCTAGGCCTTTCCTGGGCCTTACGAGGAATTGGTAAAGATGGACGTTCTCAAACTTCCATTTGACCATACAGAAGCCTCTGTCACTGTTGTATAAATAAAACAACCCTGCTAAGGAGTCTCCTTACTGTAACTGTGGACATCAAGTTTCTGAGGTGCAAAGAGACTTAGCTAAGTTCATACAACTGCTAAATGGTGAGCTTGTGGTGATGTGGCTCCAATCAGAGGGAGAGAAAGCCACAGTGGGAATGTTCGGGTTTTGTTTTTTTTTTATTTTTTATTTTTTCATTTTATGTATTTGGTACAGGGTCTCATTATGTAGCTCAGACTCGTAGTGATCCTCTTGTTTTCAGGAGGACTCTTCAGCACTGGGTTTACAGGCTTGCACTAGCATTCCTGGACTCTCAGCACACCCCAGGATCAGGGCCAGGGTGGCATGCAGGACCAGGAATCTAACCATGGTCTCTGAGCTTGCCAAAGCAGATCCTTAGTCTGCTGAGCTATCTTATTGGCCTGAAGCTTCAGGTGTTGGATCAAGAAAGACCAGAGTATAAATTTCACTCATCAATTAATTTTCTGGGTAACTTTGGTCAAATATCTGACCTCTTTGCTCATTTATGTCTGCATCAGTATTTCATCAGAGTAAGCCGTCCTATTCCCATTGACCGGCTGCAAATCAACTAAGGCCTGTCTGGAGAAGGGTTTTCTCTGTGGTTAGTGTTTCCTCACCTATGGGAGGGCCAGAGGCTCCTCCTGCACTGCCAGTACTGCTGGGAGCTGCCTCAGGACCCTGGAACATATCACACACCCACAAGTGGGACGGGACAGGCAGCCAGGAGGCAGCACATTTTTGAAATGAGTGCTTTTGCTTCTTTTCTAGGGAATGCGGCCTGATCGGATTCCTTCTCCCTGCCTGGAAGCACCTGTGGGTCAGGGTGGGTGGAGGGCAGGAAAGGCAGGAGGCTCCTGGCAGCTCTGGCTGTCTAACCCGGATATTTAGCAAAATATCCAGGACAAACACCATTAACAGTTTCTTTGTGTTTTATATAGGAGGAAGCAGGAGGAGGGGGAAAGTACCTTATGTAAATCCCCTTCCCTGCACCTAGGTGTTTATGCACATTTGCTAGTACTAAAAAACAAAACCCAAAACAAACAAACAAAGAACAACAACCAAAAAAAACCTTTCCTGTTTTGTGTGTGTATTTTAGGGAAGAGTCTATAGGGCGTTCAGGTCTCACTACTAGATTGGACTTGCAGTAATCCACCTGCTTACAGCCTCCCAAGAGCTGGGATTACAGGCCTATGCTACCACATTACCACGTCCAGTCTCAATTGGGTCTCAGCATTCCCCAAGGGCGGGGCTGGCACGGCAGGCCTGGGGGATTAAGCCCCCTCCCCCTGCACCTGTTTGCAGGTACTTTAATCTGCTCAGCTGTTTTGTCTCTGAGCAGCCAGAGCTGCCCTTTCCATACAAATATACAAAAAAAAAAATTTTTTTTTTCTTCTTTTTTGTGGTACTGAGCTCCAGACTTCATTCTTGCCAGGCAGGTGCTTATGCACTGAGCTATCTCCCTGGCCCAGACATGCAGAATTTGTGTGTCAGCTGCTGCCCAGCATTTTATTTGCATGATCTCATTAATCTTTACAACAAACCATCAAGATTACAATGTTACCCTGTTTACAGGTGAGAAAAACTGAGGCACACCACGATGAAGCAACTCATTCATAAGCTAATAAGTAGTGGAGAAATAGGTGTGGGGTGTGTCTGGAGTCCCTGCCTGATGGAAGCTAAATGTGGGTCACAATGCGGTTGTTTTTGTTTTGTTTTGTTTTATGGCACTGGCATCAAACCAAAGGCACTCTGCCACTGAGCTACATCCTGAGCCCCTTTTATTATTTATTTTGATACAGGGCCTTCCTGAGCAGCCTGAGCTGTCTTCATCAGTCTTTCATCAGAGAAAGCCATCCTACTCCTGTTGGGTGGCTGCAGACAATCAGCTAAGGCTCGTTGAGAGCAAGAGTTTTCCCCGTGCATCAGCCTTGCAAGTGGCTGTGGATTGTAGCTGTGTGTGTGATGGCTGGCCTCTAGTTATAATTCAAACCTATGGTCCTTAGACTCCAAAGCTCCTGTGTCTGCTGTTCTACTAAATTGTGGCCCAGGGCCAGATATCTGTGTCTCTTGAGAGATATTTGGGAGCCATTTACTGAGATGTTCCAGGTTAAGCTGTGGTCTCACCTTGACCCAGTCACTTACAACCTTCATCCTGGCTTGTCACAGCTCTCAAAACAGTGAAAATAAGACCAACTAGTGACAGACAGGATGATCCACAGGCTACATCAGCATGCAGACTCTGAGGGTGAGAAATAAGGCACAGTGGTTGTGCCTTCTGCTGTCTCAGTTGTCTGCCAGGGGCACAGCCACCTCTGTGCTACTCCATGTCACTGAAAATGACAGTGACCAGGCCTTTCCGACATCTCCTCTCTCAGATGCGGTCTGGTACTGATGCCCTGGAGGCCATGGGCCTTACTCAAGCTCCTGTCTACTACAGTTGGGCAAAGCTAGTCTTTCAACCGCAGCTTGATAACAGTTCCTACGGCTACAGTGGCAGGCAGAAGCACCAAAACAACACCCAGGATTTGGATTTACACTGATGGACACTGATTAGGATCATGCCCAAGATATCAGACCCTGATCTCTAGAGGTCTGGGGTTTATATGGCATCAGCAAGCAGGAAGTACACAGGCAGGAGGGCTTGTCAATTGGGGTTGGTTGATACAGCATACATCATAGTGACCAGGGATGGAGTACAGTGACCAGCCATTTCTAATAGACCAGAGCAAGTGGATCTGGAACTGGAACTGTTACCTGAGCAACTAACAACCTGAAGTATATCGGCTGGGGAAGGGCACTTTCTGTTATACTCCTGGTATAATTTTTGGCACCAAACAAATTGACCCAGGTGAAGAGCCCCGTGCCAGACCTAACCCCTAGAAGGGCTCAGTAAATATTCCGATTTTCTTTGTTTGTTTGTTTATTTATTTATTTTTATGGCTGGCTCAGCCAGCCCTGAGGGCAGGGCTGGCACAGCATGTGGTGCTAGTGATCGAACCTCGGTCCCTGAAGCCGCCTAAGCTTTCCTAAGCAGGCGCTTTAGACCACTGAGCCATCCTGCCGGGCCCCAATATTCCTATTTTCTTTCCCCAAGGCTACAAGGTCTCCTGCCTTTCCCTTCTATTCCTCCTTTTCTGTTTTCAAATTTGTTGTAGGGGCCTGACGGGATGGCTCAGTGGTCTAAAGCGCCTGCTTGGAAAAGCTTGGGCGGCTTCAGGGACCGTGGTTCGACCCCCGGCACCACATGCTGCTCTGGCCCTGCCCTCGGGGCGGGCTGAGCTGGCCATAAAAATGATTGAATAAACAAAGATTCTGAAACAAGAAAAAAATAAATAAATAAAATTAAAAAAAAATAAATAAAATTTGTTGTAAAATACAACATAAAATTTACCATTTTTTATTTTTAATGTATTTGGTACAGGGTCTCACTACGCAGCTCAGACTTGTAGTGATCCTCCTGTTTTCAGCCTCCTGAGAGCTGGGATTCTATGTGTGCACCATCTTGCCAGTCTTGGTGGCCACCTCAGCATGCCCAGGGGTGGGGCTGGTGTGGCCTGTGGTGCCAGGGATCAAACCCTGGTCCATGCTCTTGCCTAAGTGGGTGCTTAGTTCACTGAGCTATCTCTCTGGCCCAAATTTACCATTTTGACTCATGTAAAGCACTGAGTCCATTCACATTGCTCCGCAAGCCTCACTGCCAGCCATCTCCACAACTCTACCACCCCTCTGTACTGGAGCCCTGTACCCTGAGCACTTTGTCCTCAGAGACCTCCTCACCCCAGGGCAGCCAGCCCCTGGTTTCCTAGTTTGACTATTGTACGACTTTATGTAGGGGGACCCCACATTTTGTCTCTTTTGTGACTGCTCATTGCTTTTGGTCTTGGAGCCCATCTGGTTAAGAATATAGAGTCTGGGCAGTCTCGGAAGCCACGAGGCCCGGGAAGCCCCTCTGTGGGAATGGAGAAACAGGTCTTCTTCTGCAACCATGGTATTTTGGTTTGTGTCTAGGTGTCCCCCCAAAGCCTCATGCAGTCATGGGTGGCTTCTGGTATTTGTGATTGGTTATTGGGAGTGTGGGCTCTGCACCTCCCCTGGCATAGGTAATTTGCATTTCAATGTAAGGAAGGAAGAGAAGTTAGCTGCTTGAGCTGCTGCTACTCCTCCCTTTGCTCTTGCTCTTCGTGTGCCACCATGAAAGGTTGTTCTCTGCCATGTGCCTCTCTGCCTTGGAGCCAACTGAATATGGACTGAAACCTCCAGTAACTGTGAGCTAAATAAACCTTTCCTTCTCTCATTTTGAGTGTCCGGTATTTGTCCCAGCAATGAGAGAAGAGTAACTAAAACACATGGCTGCTGAGTGAAGATGGTGGGTGACAGGATCCTGGGCAGAGCCACTCAAACCTGGCGGGACTTCTCAGCAAGGGGAGTAGAGTGAAAAGAGACTCTTTAGGAGGACATCCTGGCACCCAAGACAAAATGGGCCTTAAGAATCACACACCTTGGGGCCTGGGGAGTTAGCTCTGGGGCAAGAGTGCCTGCCTGGCAAGTGCAAGATCGTGAGTTTGAATGCCAATCCCACCAAAAAAAAAAAAAAAAAAAAAAAAGAATCACACACCTCTTGCTGAACACCAGCTCTGCCTCTGCTGTGCCACACATGGCAGGCTACTCAACCCCCTGGCCTCAGTTTCCACATCTATGGAATGGAAACAACAATTGTCCCTGGCCCTGGGTTGGTTCTCCAAACAGAGTGATAGTGCAGAGGTGGTACTTGGTCCGAGGAAGGGCCAGGATACCCTCCTTGGCGACACCTTGGGTCTGGCTGGAAGTGTCTGCCAGAACCCTGGACCACGTTGTGTCTCCTGCTCTCCATGTCTCTGCCGGTGTCTGATCTTCCAGACAGCTCAGAAACAGCCCTTCAGCACATTTAACAAAAATAAAGTCTCTCTGGCAATTTGGCAAATGGGTTGCATTTGGAATATTCTCATCTTTGTTTGGTACCAGAGATTGAACTCGGGACCTTGTGCTTACCAAGCTAGCACTTATGCACTGAGCTATCTCCCTGGCCTAGGTGGCTGGAAAGGCCTCTGTGGATCCTTCAGTAAGGTCCTTCTGCAGCCCCTGATGCTGCCTCATGCCTGGCCATGAATGTACATGTGTGCATACGTGTGTGCAGGCCTTGTGCCCTGGAAGCAACTTGCCCACCTACCTGGTGTTCCTTTAAGCCTCCTTTTTGTTCTGTGAGGGAGGCACAAGTTTCTTTTGGCAAACTGGCTGGCCTAGGTACAGGGGATATTTTTAAAAATCTTTATTCATTTGGTACAGGGTCTTGCTATGCAAATTGGACTCATAGTGGTCCTCTTGTCTCAGCCTCCTCGGTGCTGGGATTACAGGTGTACACTGCCATTCCAAGTTTTGGTGGCTAGCATAGCACTCAGATCTGGGCCAGCATGGCATACAGTACTGGGGGGATCGAATCCAGGTCCTTGCATTTGCCAGGCAGGTGCTATCTTCCCCAGCCCTGCAGGAGATGTTCTTGAAAGAGATTTTGGTGTATTATGGGATGGCTGGAGGAGGTCATCAGCCACAGCTGGCTTCTGGGGCAGCTGGTGCCCCTCTCAGGTTCTCATTCCCTGGAGCTGGGCCTGGCGGAGGTTCCTGACCACTTCTTACCTAGGAAGGTGCTATGTTGCTGGCCTGGTGACATGCTTCGAGCTGCCATACTTTCCTCTGTGTCCTTTCAAGTTCTCTGGCCCCTGAGGCTTACCGTGCTCTGTGGCCCACCCAGCCAACTCCTTCCCTCCTCTCACCGCCCCCCCCAGCTCTGTTACACCTCCTGATTTTGGTTTCTGCGCCAACTCTGAAAGCCTCCCCTTGGCCCTCAGCTGTATTTCAGAAGCTCAATTACTTTCTGAGAAATAAGACTTTTTCATTTAATGATAATAAGAGCAATATTCACCCATTGCAGGAAACTCAGAAATTACTGAAAAGTGGATAAGAGAAAACGAAAATGATCCAAAGCCTTAAAGTGCAAGGAGTACTTTTGCTGGGGTCCTGATATTTTCTTTCCTGGCCTCTCTTTTCTTGCATACGCATATATTTTAAAAACACAATTGAAATAGAAATAAAAGATATGAACACAGCTTTTTTTTTTCTACAAAAGTAGCATGTTGTCTTTTGTATATGTGATCCTGTCATTTGCTTTCCTTGTTTTTATTAATGGTTCTTTGAAAACATGTAAAAATGGCTATATAGCCTATGGGCACCAGTGATTGCTAGTATGCATTGAATCCCTAAGATGTGAGGCCTTGCATACTCATTATCTCAAATAATATTCCATCATTTGTTTAACTGCTGTTCTATATAAATAATGCCATAGTGAACATCTTTGTACATATATTTTAAGTGTGTGTGTGTGTGTGTGTGTATGCATGTGTGTGCTATTAGGGATTAAATGAGGACCTACACACAGAGCTACATCTCAAGCCTTTTTTTTTTTTTTTTTAAGATTTTTAAATTTTATTTATTATTTTTTTTCTTGTTTCAGAACCTTTGTTTGTTTATTCACTCATTTTCATGGCCTGCTCAGCCTGCCCCGAGGGCAGGACTGGCGCAGCATGTGGTGCCGGGATCGAACTGCGGTCCCTGAAGCCGCCCACACTTTCCCAAGCAGGTGCTTTAGACCACTGAGCCATCATGCCGGGCCCATCAAGCCTTTTAATTTTTAAATTTTGAGGCAGGATCTTACTAAGTTGCTAAATTGCCCAGGATGACTTGAACCTTCAGTCCTCTTGCCCCAGCATCTCAGGGTGCTGGGGTTACTGGTATGTCCCACTATTCCTGGCTTCTGATTATTTCTTTAGATTAGGGCTTGGCAAAATTTTTGTAAAGACCAAATTATAAATATTTTATGTCAGAGGATCAAATAGTCTCTATCTTTGTCACTGAGGCCAAAAGCAGCTTTAAATTCTGCAAACAAATGAATGGGGCTGTGTTCTAATAGAACTTTATTTACAAAAACAGGTGGTTTGGGGCCAGCCAAATATCTCAGCAGATTAAGGCACCTGCAAGCAGGTACAGAAGCCAGGGGTTTGATCTCTGGGCCTGCTGTGCCAGCCTTATCCCCAGGGCGCACTGAGAGGGCAACTGAGACTGGGCGTGGTGGTGCACACCTGTAATCCCAGCCCTTGGGAAGCTGTAAAGAGGTGGATCACTACCAGTCCAATCTAGTAGTGAGACCCTGAACATCAGGTAGACCCTTCTCTAAAAGAAAAATAGGTAGCTGGATGGATCTGGCCTGTGGCCTGTGGGGTTTGCTGACCCCACTCTAGACTGGCATCCATCAAGGACTGCACATTGTTCAGTAAGAGGCAGATAAGGAATATTTTCAGCTGTACCCAGTATGGTCTCTGCCACCGCTATTAATTCTCTCTTCCTCTGCTTCCTTTTTTTCTCTCCCTTCATCTTTATCTTTGTCCTCCTCCTGTGTTTTCTTTTTCACTATTTCATCTCTCCATCTTCCCTTCTTTTTCTAGTTTAAGAAATGTAAAAACCATATCAAAAAAAAAAAAAAAAAAAAAAAAAAGGCCTTTGCTGATTCTGGACAAGAGAGAGAAAAGTTTGAACTCCAGATACAGACAGCATGTGTATTTTCAATCTCTCCATACTTGGACCTGGTTGCCTTCTGGTCCCTCTAAGAAAATGCCCATCCTACTCTCTTGGCATCACATGGTTTTGATTTCTAACCCACTGGCTTTTCTTATTATTATCCATTTACATTTCCAATTTGGTGATTTTTTTGTGTGCGTTTTTTTTTTTTTTTTTT